>QFEW01001999.1:0-11333 GCA_003316525.1 Termitomyces eurrhizus
CATCAAATGAGCAAACATTCACTCTAACAGCTAGATAGAAGAGAGAAGTACAGAAAGGCCCATTTGGCAAAAGTAGTTAACGGCATCAAAACGAAGGGACGAAGGCTGAAACCTCCTTGAGTCAAACATCCGAAAGATATGGGTCTCAAGGAGCATATCACTGCCCTCCTCAACGCCAATGCAGACATTGAGGAAGCTCTCAAGCGCGTTACGCTGCCTGCTGAGGCTGTTCACGACCTCAGTACCAGGCTACTAGCGGAGCCTTCAACGTGTACGAAAGGAGGGAGAGCACCGAGTAGAGAGGCTTGAAGTCCTCAGTGGTCGCTGAGCCAACAGCAAGGAGCTCCGTGAGGATGGTCAGATCCAGAATGAGAGGGGTCGCGAGCGACTCGTTAAAAATATTGATAGATGAGCGACCGCCACAGAAGATCTCAGAATAATATTCGACGATGGCGCGCTAGGAATCTCCAACGGCGGGGACATACTTGATGACGACGTGGTCCAGATGCTCGTTCTTACCCTTCTCACACGCGGCAGGAATCGGTTGGCATCGACCATATCGTCAACCACAGGGGACTTGGAAATATCTTTTGTTGAACGAAATTGGCACTCAGAGGACAAGTTGTGTCCGTAGTTGTCGCCAAGATGGTTGTACGACACAATGGATAGCGGCTTGATACCTGCATTGACGAGGAACCTCGGTGAGGACAGACTTGAGCTTGGCTGGCCAGACTTGAGATCATCACCGCCGATGAAGGACTTGTGACCCTCAGCGAGGTCAAAAGGCATTCTGGGGAGCACCGTTGACGAACGGTTCACCCTCGAGGATAGCAGTGACGGCAAAGGGAAACGAACATGCAAAGATTTGTTTGTGAGTCTTTTTTTCGCAAACGCGTGATCGGAATCTCATCGGCATCACCCCTGCATCCTCCGCTTTCATAGCGCATCTTTGCACCATCAGACGAACACAATAGGCGACGATGCGTAAGGCGTCCTCCACGGAAATAATAAAAATGCAGCATATTCTCCTAGGCTGGGATATGTTCATTTTTGCAATTCACTAAGCACAAACAAGTCACTGACCTGTGCCCTACAACTACCGCTGGTGAAACTCCCCAGGACATCCAAAGCCTCGCGAGAGCGTACTGAAGAACGAATATAGAAGCTTGATAGGCTTCGAACTCTTCTAGGTCTGAAAGACCACTCGCTGACGAATCGGCTGTGAGAATATGCAATGGGCGCGAGAAGTTGTATACAAATATGAAATATTGGAATCTGAGAAACGACGTTGTAATGGACGTGGATCTGGGGGAGGGGGAGCATCCACAGGCTTGCGCACGACTATGACCATAGCCATGGGATTGATTACTGAAGTGGAAGCTGGATCTTCCCTTCGATGAGATGGTACGGCAAGGAGATTCAATAGAAGAGAGAACGACAAAACGATGAGGGAGAAGATTGCGCAAGCGCAGTAGAAAAATTGAGCGTTCAAAAAACTAACAAGGGCTGCAAAACCGGGGGTAACTAGGGGTGAAAGGATGACTGTAATGGAGGTCGAGTTGCTGTCGCTGACAATCTCTGCCGATGGAGAAAGAATAATACTCGTGCTCGTGGCCAAGGTGGATGTGATATTGACGGTGTCCAATGATTCGACGTTTGAAGCAACTGGCGACGGTCTATTGGCTGGCTACCAGGTACAGAGACGAGATCGTTATACATGTGCGCAGAGTCAGCAATGCCAACGGAGAAAGAATGCGACGAACGGCGCGTCCATTGACTGGGTTGTAGGGTCAGAGATGCGATCGCTGTGCACATGTGGATGGTATTCGAATGCAATAAGGTGAGGCGCATCTGAGCCCCCAGAACCTTGAATATAAATTTCAATCATCGGCGACAGTGATGACAGAAGCAAGTACCTACTGTTAGAGGAGATCTGATAGGTGGGGGCGTTGTTAACCGGAGACAAACCTTCTATATGCTCGCCAACTGTGGCAGGGAGAATGCCGGCTTTTTTAGCAATGACCATAGAAGAGTTCGTGAAATGTATGACGCAAGCAGGGAGAGACGTGTTTCCTAGTGACTGTCGGATATATACAAATGAGTCGTTTGAATCGCCCGGAGAAGATGCGGAAGCCTGGTCAACGACGTCAACGGCGAGGGATGCGGCCAACGATTTGATCACTTGCTCATTGACAGAGGTAGATGGTGCGCTTAAGTTACCAATCGTCGCTGAAATTGGTGGCGCAAAATCAGAATCAGTAGCAGCAGGGAGATGCCATAACAGTGACATACTATTCGAGGAGCCATTAGAGGTGATTTGGCCATCGAGAGATTCAAAGCGTCCGCCTTGAGACCCTTCGATGCGAGGTACATCTGGTACACGCCGCGCATCTGGACGAGACAGGAGGTACCGGAGGTGAGCCAGTTGCTCGGGTGTAACAAGCTGTGGCAGTGGCAACGAATCTTTGACTGTTTCAGTATTAAAGTGCCATAATCTAGCCACTCGGAAAGGCTTGTTTGCGAAAAGACTCTGAGCCGTCGGCGGAGGGTCTGGAGGGACAAAAATCCAATAGAGTGCGCAGAAGCCAGCTGTTGCAAGGGGAAGCACGACTTGGACAAAGAAAGTGTTGCGCATGGTCAAAGAAATGGTACGGTTGAGGATAAACCTGGGGAAAGTCTGGCGAAAGCGCGAAATGCTCTATATACTTACCATTTACAACATCACATGATCGCGTTACATGGCGAGGTATGATGTCATTGGGGCGCAAAGTTTAGCAACATTTCAGGGTCATTATAATTATAAGAACTATGAAAAATATGAACTTTGGGTGTCGCCTTGAGAGGATATTACGTACTCAGCAAAATTCGGTCGTGGTCATGTGTAACGTTAGACCACCTGATTAGGCAGAGTAAGGTCACACTTAGAGTCTTGCGGTAAGAACTGGTTTAAGTCCTCGTGTTGCAAAAGCTAGCTACCTCTACAATACAAGTAGCTTTAAATACTCCTCGGGGCGCCCCGGGTCGGATCCCCAGGAGGAGTGAAGTTTTCAGGAGAAAGGATTAGGAGTATGACGTAGTCACGCTCGCGCTACATACGCCCTCCAAGTCGAATACTGGTAGACGGCTTCCAGAGCCAAATAAAGTAATAAGTCGAGTAGGGTAGAATCAGAATACTTTTGGGAATGGGCTTCCTTGCCCCTTTTACTCGTTCTGCTTCTCCGGTTCCTTTGGTGATTCGGGGAAGTCCTCCAATTCGCCGTCTGCGTCCAGGTCGTCAGGTGGAACCACCTCCGCTGGGGGGTCTACCTCCATAGCCGAGTCTTCCTTGCGGGTCTCCTCGACGGCCTTTTCTTTTCCCTTTCCGTTACTGGGGTGAGCTGGACCCTCGGTAGATACAGGGGTACGCTTGGTCAGGTACAACCCGGGCCGCTTATCCTGTCGTGGCATCGATGGTCCCGCCACGGCTGAGTGATGTTCGTGAATACCGCGGCTCCTGTCTGCGATAGGGCTGGCCTGAGGACGAGTCTGAGCGTAAGGACTCCGTGTCGCCGTCTGTCGAGCATGAAACTGTTTGGTACGTTGGACCCGCTGTCCAGAGGGGGCCCGCCAAGCTCGAACGGCATCTTCCACCGTCTGTTTGTCCACATTGCCCTGATTAGTGATGAATCCCAGAGTGACTAAGAGCTCCAGGCACGGGTCGGTGAAGGTGGAGGGCAGGAATCCGGGCGGAAATGGTTTATTAACCTTTTCTCATCCCTTTTGTTCTTCGCTATAGACTGTCAAGCGGTATTGGCATTCCTCGACGGGGTCTGCCAAGTTGAGGATTTCAGCAAAGGTCTGATACCCCAGAGGCATAGGGCTAGTCGGCCGGCCTCTCGTTTGGCGTACTTCTAAGTCGAAAGCCAATAACAGCTGGATGTGGAGAGGGTGGGCGCTGAAGTTCTGGCCAGGGTTCTCGGGGTCGTGGATGGTGACGATCCCAGTGGACGAGTCAATTGAGATGAAGGGATGCTGGTCGCCGGTCCCCTTTCCTGGATGCCTGGCCGAGTTTGGGTTCCCCATGAGAGTGAATGGAGAGAAGGAGTACTTGTTGCGATTGGAAGTAAATGTTGGACTGGGTGATGGGAGTAGGTGAGCGCTTTTACAAGTGCCCAGGAGGTCAGTTGGGTCGTAATCAGTGTCCCAATCCTCCTTATATACCTGGGCTCCCAGGCACCCCAGGAAAATTTGCGGATCCTTCTGAGGAGGCTGTCTGGTCCCGATCTCGATCAGGTCTTCGATTTTCTCGTGTCCCAACAACTTCAGGTATGGTACTAACAGGTTAAGGTCCCTCACCTGTTCGTAAGTCATCCAGGACTTGTCGCCTGCCTTCCATAGCACTTCAAATAGAGCGTTAGTGCGCAATCCTTGGTGCGCCATGATGCGCTCTGCTGCCCATTCCTGGGCCTCCGGCTCAACTACTTGTTCATCCAATCGGCCAGGGAATAATTGATCATCATTGGGCCGGTGGATCCGTAACAAGGCAGCATGAAAAACGTCATGGATGCCCCGTCGTTTCATATTGTTTGAGATCTCCACTCGGAAGGAGCAGTTTTCGAAGTCTTCACTGATCCTATATGGACCCTCATATTTGGGAATGAGTTTTCTGGGAAATCCTTTAGGGTAGTTGAAGTTTTTCGTTGATACATACACCATGTCATCTATTGTGAAGGGAGCTACCTGTCTCCTTCGATTGGCATTGCGTGTCTGTTTTATCCTGGCAGCCAGGATACAATCGTGAGCTGCTATCAAGGCTAGTTTCAATCTTTGGGCATATACCCTTACTCCCGGGAATTCATCCGTTTTAGCATTATCCCATACCATTGGTCGGGGAAGTCTTCCTGAATTCAAAAAGAAGGGGGAGTATCCAGTACTCTCCGATCGTGCTGAGTTGATTGCGAATTCTATAGCAGGTAGTTTTGTTACCCAATCCTTGTGTCTAGTCCCCACACATTGCCTGATCATTTGTACAATGGTGCGATTAGCTCGTTCCGTTGAGCCATCTGATTGGGGATGGTACGCTGACGACATCCTCAACTGTGTTCCGATTAATTCATGCAAGTGGGTCCAAAAGGTACTTGTAAAATATGAATCCCTATCACTAACAATTGCCCTGGGCAGCCCATGGTGTTTGTACACCTCCGAGAATACAAGTTCGGCCACTTGTTTGGCGGTGTAGGTGGTTCGGCTTGGTACTAGGTGTACCATCGAAGTAAGTAAGTCAATGATGACAGTAATGGAGTCGTACGACCCATCCCTATCTTTTGTTTAAGGTAACGGGCCTACGAAGTCTATTCCTATCACTTCCCAGGGGGAAGTAGGAACCTTTAGTGGCTGTAGTAGTCCGTAAGGTTTGTGGTTGGAATACTTGTTTCGGTTACAAGTAGTGCATGTGTTACAATATTCTTGTACGTCATGAGCCATGGTTTTCCACCAGACATGGTCGTGTAGGTAGAGCAGTGTCTTTCTGGGTCCCAAATGGGCCAGAAGCAGATGTGCCTCTGAGATTACGATCTCTCTAGCGCTCCGTCCCCGTATGATAATGGCTGGTATGCATAGCAGCTTCTTCCCTTCAGACTTCAAGTAAATGACCCCATCCTTGGTTACTTTGAAGTTCTTATACTCCTTCGGTCTTTCCAGGATTTCCTGGAACAGTTTATCTTCCTTATATCGCCCCTTACAGGCCGCTATCACGTCTATGGGTTCTTTGCCTATTTTTAGCAATTCCTCTAACATGAGAGGAGTCAGATCTTCTAAGCCCATCAATAGCTTCTGAGACCTTTCTGCCAGAGCCTCGTCGTTAAATCTCTCCCGTTGCTCCGTAGTGGACTCCTGGCTCTCAGCTGTCGGCAGGTCTTGGTCTTCTGATCCAGTCAATCTGTCATTAGGTAACACTGGCTTCTTTCGCGCTGGCAGTTTGATAGTTAGCCTTTTTTCTTTTAGTTCTCCTTCCGTGTGGTCTGGGGTTGTGTCTGCAGGTTCTGCCTGCTCCCCCCCCTCGTTTCGTTCTCCTGGGCCTCTCAGGACGAAATGTTGCACCACCCTCGCAGCAAATTCCTTCGCTGTTTCTGGCCTGCCTGTCTCCGCAGGCAGCACCACCCGGCTCTGAGCAGTTTTCCTTGTTGCCTTCACGGCCCCATCTGGAGTCATCTCTGTCCTCTCTTTAGTCAGCCAGTTGCTCCCGCCCTCCGAGCCAACCAGCACAGGCATTGTGATGAGGTGCCTATCCAGAGAATCGTTGTCTACCACGTCGAAATAAGTGTATTCACTCCTTGACTGGACGGTGCCTGGCCGGTCGTTGGAGTATAGTCGTGACAGAGAGTCCGACAGGATGTTCTCCACCCCTGGCATGTAAATTATCTCAAAGTCGAATTCCGCTATCTTCTCAATCCATCGTGCCTGTCGTCCTGACAGATTCTTCTGACCCACCAAGTGGATCAACCCTTTGTGGTCCGTGTACCACCGAAATCTCACACCCTGTAAAATGTCCCTGTGGTGCAGCATGGTCTCTACTCCTGCCAGCATCTCGATTTCGTGCACCGGGTAATTCTGCTGTGCAGAATTAAGCTTCGCTGAATAAAAGGCAGCCACCTTGGCGGTCTTCCAGTCTTCACCCTGACTCACGACACCAGCAATCCCGGTGATACAGCCGTCCATCACCATATTGACTGGTGGCGCACCTGGCCCATAATCCAGGGGCTTACGATGATGCTCCCTGCATATAGATGCAAGTCGCTTCACATCCTCAAATGCCCTCTGGTGCGTATACTCCCACCTGAAGGGCACCATGTCCCCTGTCAGAGTGTGCAATATGCCCATTGGGATTCGTACCCTATCAATATCCTCAGCCAGGTACCCTGCGGCTCCCAGGAACCCCCTCAGCAAGTCACGATTGGTTGGTACCTTCCAACGGACAAGCGCATCCACCTTGTCCGGGTCCATCCTGATGCCTTCCTCATCCACCATGCGGCCCAATACCTTCATTTCCCGACACAAAAAATGTAATTTGTGGGCACTGAGGTATAGTTTTTCCTTTTTCAGAATATCCAGCACTAACTTTACATGTCGCACATGGTCTTCCAGACTGTTCGAGTAGATAATAATGTCATCCAGATAGACATCCATGAACACCCCAAGATAGGCCGCAAATAAGTGGTTCATCAATGCCTGGTACGTCGCGGGGGCATTACAGTCCCCTTGCTGGATGACGTGACTAACCAGGGTACCATCTGGCGTTGTCATAGCTGTCCGGGGGCGTGGTCAGGTTGCACCCGAATTTGTTTGTACACATCCTGTCCATCTATGATGGATCAATATTTGGCCCGGGCAGCCTGTTGGAGGATTCCCTCCATATCCGGCAGAGGAGAAGACTTCTTGTGGGTATTAGCATTTCTCACCCTTAAATCACTGACTATTCGAAGCCAGGGCGGTTCCCCTGCCTTCCCCAATTTCTTTAGAAACATCATTGGCACTGCGTTTCCTGCTGTGGTAACTTCCCACCGCCCAGTCTGTATGTAAGCCGCTTGCTTTGCATTCCACTGGGGCTTTAAGGCCTCCGGGCATCTAGATGGGTGCCACGGGTAGATTTTTTCAGGATCTACCAAGGGTATCTCATGGTTTATCGCTCGTAAGGGCAGCAGTGGCATCTCTCCTGCTGTCTGGCAAAGAGGGGATGCGTACTCTCATAGCTCTTCCCTGATCTTTGCCAGGCTGTTCTCATACAATTCAACAGCCCTAAAAGCCAGGCAGGCAACCGCTGCCCCCTCCTCCAAAGGCACGGCTGTCGGGGCCCCCACCAGCACCTGTGCTGGGTTCAGGCCGAAGGTCACCTTATGCTGGTAAATCCACGGGGTCCCCAATATCATGTCATAGCCCTGTAAGTTCACGACGTCAAAATATCAGGTTTCCACAATCTGCTGATACTGTAATCTAGCCATGGCTCCATAGTTTATTTGTGACCTGGAGCCCTGCACCGCTAGCTGGACTGGCACCGGTTCACTCAGCTCAATTCTGCTGAGTTTCAGCTGCTCAACTACCGTGGTCGATACGAAATCTCCCAAGGATCCCGAGTCCAACAAGGCCTGGACTGGGTGGCCATCAAGTTTCACTACGATGACCAGCGGCTTTGGAACGTGGCGGCCCACATCCCTTTTTTGGGACTGGTTATGCTGCAGGGCGGGGTATGTGCCCCTCTCCATCTGCTGACCACACAGGCTCAGGGCGGAGATCCCTCGGTCGTCCCCCTCTTGGTCCTGAGCCTCCCACCCCGGAGGCCACAGACTGTTGCCCTCCAGGTCGTCCCTTCTTGTGCTTCGATGCCGTTCTTCCTGGGCCAATTGCTTGGCGTACCAGTTGCAGATATCAAACCAACAGTTAAGTAAGTGCTTCTCCTCAATTGGGGCACTAAACTGAAGCATTGTATCCCTGACAGTCCACATCTCGGCCGTGTCTCTGTTGAACCAGAATCTTTTTCTATTGTGTGGAGCTTCTTCTATTGCCGGGGTACAGTATGGAGACCCGAGCTGTAATACTTTTGTGGTGTTCCAGATCCCCATGTCCTCGGCTAGTGTGATGCAATAACGGTTCAGATCGAGGATGGGCACCCCCGTCCATTCCTGGCACATTAGGGCGTACCACCTCCCGGCCTCAAACCCCAGGGAAGCCACTTGCAGGATTGGGATCAGCAGTTCTCGGCCCCATACATGGTCCCACAGGCACAACTTCCCTCCAGCTATCTTGTAAGAGAAGAATCTCCACCCTTTAAACTGAAGGACGTTGGCAGGGTCCCCAGGGTAGGGCTGCATGAGCTTGAGCAAAAAGTCCAGCTTATGCGCGGGTGCTGAGCCCAAGTTCCTGGGTCTCCCAAATTCTCTTTCCTCTCTCCATACTAGGCTGACCTTCTCATCCGAGTTTCTCACTGCAAACGGGTAGGACCCATTTACAAAGTTCCTGCAGTCGGACCCTTTGGCCTCAACCGTCAATACCTCTGTTGAACCTGGGGCTCCCTCTTCCATGGGTGAGTTCTCGGTGCCGTATGATATCATTCCAACTAATAATCCCTCAGTCGTCTCTCCCAAGGCCTCTTCTCTGAGCCTTTCGGCCTCCCACAGGTCCATCTGCACACTGTAGGAGTTCAGCCCAGGGGGTTTCCCCGGAGTTGATGAAGCAGCGGACTGGTTCTTTGGGCAGTTACGAGCCAGGTGGCCGGTCTCCCCACACTTGAAGCACCGCCCCTGGGCTTGGTATTCTGCCTCCTCCTCTTTGGTCAGTCTCTTTGGCTTCTCCAGCAGGGGCCTTTTCTTATGCGGTCTCTTCTTTCCATTCTTAGGGTCCTTTGGTCTCGAGGTGCCACCCTTGGCCAAGTACTGAAGGGAGGTGTTTGTTTTCTTTCCTACGCCCGAGGGGGAGTCACTCCTTTTCTGTCCCGAGTTACTTCCTTGGTGTTTTCTATTTGAGTTTCTTTCGCCGGGGTTCTGCCCCTCTCCACAGGAGTTCATGGTTGATCCCTCTCTGAACTCTAGGTCAATTGATTTGGCCATTTCGATGAACTCGGCTTTTTGTACCACTTTCCTCCACTTGGAGGTCTCAGGATTCAAGCCGGCTCAGTACAGCTCCTTTTGAATAGACGGCCTAAACCCATTAAACAATTTGACGACTTTCTCCTTACGGTTCGTGGATCCCACAATCGTGGATAGCTCTTGTAGCTCTCCGACGTAGTCTCTAACAGTCCATTTTCCTTGGCATAAATTCTGAAGCTTATTACGCTGTTTATTTCGGTAGTTAATTGGAAAGCATTCGTTGAACAGTCCCTTCAAGAATTTCTCCAAGGCCCATTCCTCTGGTGCCCGCGATGCTTCCCGGGAATAAAAGGTCCATGCCCTCCCGGTTAGGAACTCCGAAACCACCAATACTTGGTGTTCCTTTTCCACTAGCCCGTATCTTACATAGGAAGTACAGTGGGTCATGAACTGTAAAAAAGCCTGTAGATCTGGCAACCCATTGTACTTCGTGGGGGGGTCAGGCGAATTATTGACTTATTCTTCCTTACTTCCCTCCGTTTTATCCTTTTCTTAGGTTTATGTCTAGTTTTTCTCGTCTCCTTGCCACTGGAAGACAAACTGTCTGAATAGTCCGATGAGTCGTCCTCACTCGACAAATAAGGATCGGAGTCATCTTCTGAGCTTGAACCATCCGGGGAGGTTGGTGGCATCGCGTCCAATGCCTCCTGTCACGACCCCTCCCCTCCGGGCCCACCCCGGGACACCCCCAGAACACCCTCCGGGACCCTCTCTCTGACCCCACAGGACACGCCCCACCATCACGCGCATCAAGGACCGCCATCAGCTGCCCCCAGCCCCGATCAACGATTGGATCACGCGACTCGCTCCAGACATCGCGCATCACGCATCACGGCCCCATCCGCGCCAATTGATTGCACGCCCCACACGCGCGATCCCGGTATACAGCCCCTGCCGCTACTCAATGACCCCCAGAACCCATCCCAGACATCCCGGAACCCCGAGACCTGGTCCCGTAGTACTTATAGCGTAGGTCCTTGTTGTATTCGCTAGTCTTGATATTGCATACACTGTTACTTTGGATATTGCGTGCCCCTTGCTTGACTGGTACGCCTTGACTGGTACGCTTCGACTGGCATGCCTTAGTATTTGCGTGCTCTAAGCTTTGGTATGCACTTCGCGACTCTTAAGTTACTAACTTGGTCTCGTCTTAGAACCTCCGGTTCACGACTCGACCCCCTCTAACCCCAGTTACCTCCAACCCAAAACCCCCGGACTCTAGCTCCCTATCCCGGGATTACCCCTGTCCTCATCTTGAACCCCAGAGCCCTAGCCTCGGAGTTCCAGACACCCGAGTATTCGTAGGTCAAGTCCGCATTGTAAGGGCGTTGCTTTCCCGGAAGGCCCCCGACTCAGCGGAACCTGACATAATATCAAGACTCTCTCCTTACACCGTTCTTGATGGCTACGTATACTCACACTTACTACCCCACCGGGTACCAGACTGACCCTTACGGATGCCCGGTACCCGAGCACTACTCCGCGCAGACCCCTGCCCCGTCTATCCACCTCTCCTGTACGAACCTCCATACCTCCACCGCCACTGGGCCCCCGACCCGTCCCTCTACGACCTGGAGCCCTCAGCCAGCTGGGCCCCTCTGCCCAATTTAGCCATGGCACGACCCGTGGAGGTCCCCTCGTACCGGAGCATCCCCGGGGGCCTGCCGGAGACCCCACCTGTACCCAGCGGACCTTGCCCGATTCCCCCCAGCGAGG
>QFEW01002005.1:0-18793 GCA_003316525.1 Termitomyces eurrhizus
GGAATCGATGCAGAGGCAAATCCTCGCCCTCTGGGTCAATACGTTTGTCTGCCTGGACATAGTCATGCGCATCATGGACATCATCTCGAGTATTACTCTCAAAATATCAAGACAGGCAATCCACGACTTTGTTCAATTCACCTTTTACATAGGTGATGTCGAACTGGTACCGCAACATGTAGTCGATCCAGCGACGTTGTCACGGAGACAGGTGCACCTGAGTCTTGAAGAACTCTAGTGCTTTGTGATCCGTAATAATGTGGATCTTATATCCCATCAGTTTATCCTCCTACTTTAGGAGGGCTTCCAGGATGGTGAGTGTTTCTAACTCGTGCACAGCATAATTCTGCTGAGCAGCAGTGAATTTACGGGATATAAATCCCGCTGGTTGGCAAGTCTGCCACGTTTTACCCTGGCCAAACATGGCCCGAACCCCAGTCTTTGACGCATCGCAAATGAGCCAGATGGGCTCGTCGATGCGTGGGTCAATTGGCTGGATGACTGGCGTTTTTGCGCATATGCACTTAATCATCTCAAAACACTGCTGATGCAGTGGTCTCCAATGAAACGGTGACCCATTCTGGGTCATGGCCATAAGTGGCCCAGTGTATGCAGTGATGTCTGGCAAGAAGTTGCCAATATAGTTCACCAGTCTGACAAATTGTTGGATATCATTATATGTGCATGGAGTACGCCACTCTCGGATTTGGTTGAGCTTATCCGTATCCGGATGAATGCCCTTCTCGTCAATGATGTGACCGAGACAATTTATATTTGTTGCGTACAACTCGCACTTCTTCCATTTGAGATAGAGACTGGCCTTCTGTAGCTGTTCAAATACAACTCATAGGTGCTGCTCATGCTCCTCAATGGAGTCAGAAAATATGAATATATCGTCTAAATAGACGTGCATAAACTTCCCGATTACATCTCAGAAGATTGAGGTCATTAACCTCTGAAATGTCGCCAGTGCATTACAATCACCAATCTGCATGATGTTACTCACAAACGTCCCCATCAAGGACGAGAACAGCATCTTCAGTATATCCTCTTTGCGGATACGAACCTGTTTGTATGCGTCTGTGAGGTCAATTTTTGACCTATACTTCGCTGTCGCGACATCTTCTCGTATTACTTCCTGATCTGGAAGAGGTGTCACATCCTTGACTGTATTATCATTGCGCTGTCGCGCATCCAATGCTGTCCTTAACGTTCCATCCTTCTTGGGAATACAAAGTAATGGTGCAGCTTGCACTGCTGGTTGTGGTTCCCACCACTTTGCATTTATGTATCTATTCATCTTTTTATGAAGTTGATCCTGTAGTGCTCGCAGGCAGCGAGGCAAATGATATTTGTACTGCTTGTTATCATCAATGAGGTTGATCTCATGATTAACCTCCCGCCATGGAGGAAGCTCTTCCTTCGTTCTATTGACGATATCAGCAAACTCCAGTTGCCATTGCTGGCGCAATCGAGGAATATCCCCCTCTGTAAGGCTCACAGCCTTACCTTTTCCTTTGGCTACGTGTGCTATACGCGGTTGAACCTTTGGTTCAAATCGCTCCCGTAAGGCATGTACGTGCTCCTCTGTGAGATCTCCCGGATTCAACCTTACAACCGGTTGTTTCCTTGTTGTATTCACTGACGACTGCACGCTTCTCGCTTTCAGTGAGAGTCTGTCAAATACAATATCCGATGTTTCGGAAATCTCGTCCTCTTGTACGTGACGGTACACTTCTCCCGTCTGGGTCGCCTGCACCCTTCCCATAGCCTGCATCACTATTGATGCTACCAACTCATTCCACTTCTGTGGCATTCGTGGGTCATATGCCCATTGCACTTCTGGCCGAGGCACTGGTCGATCCATTAGCGACTTAGTGCTATTCACAGTTCCCATCGTACTATTCACCTTGTCCTTGATGAGATCCTCAACCTTCACTCGAGAGCTAGTTGGCTGGCATTCCAGCAACTCCACCACGCGTCTACCACACTCATTCTTGCACTCTACAGCCTGTTTAGGCTTTCCATTGGTACACCCAATCATATCCGGGTGCTTCCCCTTCTCCAGAGTTCCTTGAAACTCTTTCTCAGACATCAGTATAGCCGGCGAGTCTGCTGGCAGGCTTTTTGGTGGGGCCTGTTTGTCCTCCACCTCCTGTACAGTTGCTCCCCTGTGACCATCTAGTCAGTTGCGTTCATCACGCCGCTTTTCAGTTGCGCAATAGCACCTCAAACAACCATCTGTGTCGTTCAACAACACTTTCTCCACCTTCAAAGGCGTACCATTCACAACGACCATGTCGTTCACAAAATCCAGCAACACCTTGTTCTTACGCATGAACGGCGTACCAATGATCATGTCGTAGCGATCAAAATTCGCTATATCCACATATTCTTTCGTTGACGTCCCTGCCGTCTTCATTCTCACTTCCGCGCCAAACTGTACCATAGCGCGACTCCTGACAGTCCCCAGTTGGAGCATCAATGGCTCCTCCAGTTCATGAACACGAATCACGTTGATGTGAGCAAACTGGGGCGTAATGCCTGTAGTGGTACTCCCGGAGTCCCACAACGTCCATGCTGGATGTCCATTGACATCAACATACGTGACCAGGCACTCCTTCTCCTCGGGAGTATAGTGTGGCCTGTGCAACTTATTAGTTGCCTTCTGCAGGGTTACACATTGCATTCGGATGCGCTGATCTCCACGGCACTCAGTCAGTGCAAACAGGTGTTCTTCCTCGTCTTCACGAGCATAATAGTCGCTGTCATACACGTCCACTGCAACGTACTCATCGCCATCAATCTGGACGCTCTTGGTGTCATCTACTTCCAACCTGTCAGCCTCTACTTGCGGCTCCTCCTCCATTTTGTCGACAATCTCATCATCCTCATTGTCACTGACGACATTGCTCAGTGCCGCAGCTGTATGGGCCACTCAGATGTGTGCCTTAGGAGGGGCGGGGCACTCCTTAGCAAAATGTCTGCTCCTGCCACAATTGTAGCATGCTGAGGGATCCCCGGCAGGCCTTCTCTGGGCCGCTCCTGGAACCCCAGCGGCTTTGCCCGTCATACGTGCTGCAGGCGCCACCACTCCTCTTGGTGCTACTTGATTCTGACCCAGAAAGGGTCGACTATCCTTTGCTGGCAATTGTCCAGCAGGCTTCGATCGAGGCTGTTGGCCTCCAGGGATTGTCTTACAAACAACAAATCGTGGATTGCAATTGTTCTCCATCTCCGTCCATTTGGCCAGGAAGGTTCCCACCTTCACTGCCTGACGGTTCACATTTCCTCAGCGGGAACTCTGCTGCTTATAATGGTTTGCTGTCCGTGTCGACTGCTCATAACGGATGGCATACGCCAAGAATTTGGTCACAGTATTGACCTCCGGAGACAAATTGTCATCGCGTATCAATGCTCTCCTCATGTCTGTGGGTATTCCATCCAGGAATGTCTCGCATATAGTGTATTCATCTGGATAGACAGCCATATTCTGTGCATGACCCACCAGGTTATCATAAAAGGTCTGGACGCCAGTCTTAGCATCATACACTGCCTTTCTAAAGGCATCATGAGCTTCCTGCATCGTAGCAGCATTGACAAAACGATTGTACAGTCCTATCAGGACTTCTTTAAATGTCCAATGCAGTTTGTCGCGATTAATGTGGAGAACATGGCGACGGAACCAATTCCGAGCCTCTCCCTCCATAAATTCGTGTAGCACGAATATCCTCTCCTGGTCCATGTCGTCTCCACCATAGCAGCAGGCTGCGAGGTGGTAGCACACGTCCATGGCCCAGTCCTCCAGTTGAGAGAACCTATGTCCTCCAGCATACGCACGTATGTGCTTACCATCGGATTTACGGGGACTTACCCCAGCAGGAAACTTAAATCTGACTCCAAGGGAGTCATCCACCAGATGAGTGAGGCAGTCATGCATATGATCCATATGGATCCTGACCGCTTCATTCATTCCCAGCGTAGTTTCACGCAATTCATGAGGTGCGGGCATCAAAAATGCCCAAGGACTGCAAAACAGGTGTTCATTGGCCGTTTGTTCTGGCCGTGGAGTGGGCTGCCGCCCTACTTGTGGCTCTGCTGGTGCTCCACCAGCCTGCCTGCCACTATTACAACGATTATTATCGTCTTGATTGTTATTTTTGTGATCACGACCTCCACCGTCATTATTGCGACAACTTGGCTCCCCCCATTCGTAGTGACCACTACTATCATCACTACCACCCGAACCTCTGTCTGGTTCAGCCATCCGAGCCACAAACTGTCGCTGCATATCTAACAGTTGTTCAGCCCAATCAGGATCTGATTGTCAAAGCTCTCTTAGATGATTTCAATATCCAAGAAAGTTATTTGAATCCACGTGCACAAGATGCTTCTTATTATTCCAATGTGACTGGCTTCATACATGCTGCTGCTCATTATCACAATATTACTCCCACTGCGCTATTAGAGAATGTTACTGTGCCATGGAACTCTCATGCGCAAAAATCTATATAGATGGCATCAATGAGACTGCAATAGTAGAGACTCTTCAGGGATGGAATTGGATGGCAACAGACAAGATGGTGCTGAGTGTCATTGAGAAATGTTCTACACACATCAACAGGACAACATTGTCTGACACCATATCACTAGTTCATGTATGTCCTCAGCTTATATCAGGAGCATTATAAATTATCATGGAGCAGGGCAGGATCAAGTTCACTGATGCTTTAACCAATAAGGACCTACGACTAGAGTTTGAAGGCATTCACTTCATTTGGAATGGTTCAATATATGGATTTGCAGAATACAGCCTAACCCTGGAAACACCCTTGACAAGCAAGGGATAAAGCATTGAGTTGGCAGATGAATTCAAGCGGTTTGAGCAACTCAATGACATGGTTTAGATCTTTGGCAAAATCCACTAAAAGTCAGATCAAGTTACAACACTACAATTACATCTTAATTAGATAAATGCATGAAATTCAGATGGAACAAAAAATCTCCACCCTCCAGAAATAATGAATACTCATGACACAAGCCCCTCCAAAAATACAACAACCTCCTTTGCTACGTGCCTCTCTAATTTCCCACTAAACACATCATAAAATGCAGCAAAATCACATGCATGCTCGAGAAGCCTCTGGCCATCAAGTGCACTGAGAATGTGTGCCTTGTTCACAGGGAAACCACGGATCAGTAGCACAAAGAGAATCACAAGGTGCCCACATAGGAAGAGCATGTTGAAAACAGGATCGGAGTCTAGGGACTGTCAACTTGGATCCTGGGTCTGATTTTATAGCTGCAGGAGTGGACAGAGGTGGGGGAGAAGATGTTTGATGTTTGTAGAGAGCAACAAGGATGTTGAGAGCGCTGATGGGATGTATACAGATGCAGTTTTGGATGCAGGCATGCTTTCTGAGGGTACAGGTTGGATTGATACCTGGGATTACAATGATTAGTTCACATGTTTAAATATAAGAGAAATGGTTGATGACATACAAAATTTGCAAAGAAGATCTTGAATCCCATCAACAACTTGGACTAAGTTGGTAAGGAGCCCAAGTGCAAGACAGAGAGTATCTAGAGCATGTGTCATGCATTGAAACTTACCATGCTCAGCTTCTGTTGCTTTCATCGTTCCTTTGCCATACCAAGTCCCACTTTCAACTCCTCTTCCTTCTTTATGATGTCAAATCCACCTAAGCAGGAACCAGCAATGATCTGTAAAATGAAACCAAGTGCACATTCAGAATTGACAACTTTACACCCCCATGCTGCATCCAAGTGCGTAAGACTTGCAAGTACTTGGAATGTTACTTGCATGCAATTACATGCAGACACTGAGAAAAGGCACATTAATCAATTTAATCAATAACATCCAGGAGAAAGACCAACAAAACATACTGCCACCATCAAGCTCCACACACACACCCAACGCGACAAGTCCCTCTGCAAGCCACTCCTCCCTAGTCTTCTCAACCTCAGCCTCGTTTGCTTTCTCCACCCGCTTTTCCCCTTCACTTACAGGTTTTACAATGGCGGTGCCCCATTTTCCAAGGAGATAAGCATTGAGAAGCTGGAGAGCATAGTAGATGCTCTCAAATGGCATGGTGTGTGCGGCCTCGGGCCAGACAAGCGAAGATGAACTGATTGAGGGCAGTAAGATGGGGGAGAGGGTCTGGCGCAGGTATTTGAGGAGGGCAGGGAGGTAACGTGGTGAAATAAGAATGAGTAGGAGGGCATGGAGGGCATAGAGGATGAGGAGTGGTGTAGAAATCTGGTGAAAGGTTAGGAAGGGTGTTATTGGAGAAAAGGAACCTGACTTGTGTGTCTGGAGACAATAAGGACGATTTGTTGACAATTGTATCATGGACTGTCTGAAGCTAAAGTTGAAAAATATGTCAGGTACCAAAAGAATAGATGAGTATGAACAAATACAAATGAGTCCATGATCTTTCTTCCCTGCTCCAAGTTTCTTGAGCTCTACATTGATTTTCCCTTTTCCAAGTGGGGAGGATGAGGAAATAAGGGTGAGAGAATCCGAGGGTGCACCCAGTAGCAAAAAAAGAGTGTCCACCAGAGTTGTTGATGGGCTATGGTGCTGGCTAGATCCTGCAGCAGAGGGCAGCGGCGTAGTGGAAGAGGAGTGTTGGGCAAGATCTCGAAGTGAAGGTGGATCTTGGGCAAGAAGGGTGTCTAATATCTGTAGTAGCGTTGAAGAGGAGAGAATTGACTACAGAATCCTTGCAGACCTTGTCTTCACCCTTCCTAGCTCCTGCGTCTCCAAATACATCCCAAGCTTTACTGAGGAAATCAGCGGCCTTTGCCTTTTGAGCAAACTCAGGGTCACAAAGTTTGGTGACGATTTCAAAAGCACTGGGAGGATGGCTGAGCAGATGCATGGGCACACTTGAAAGAACGTACCTAGCCCTTCTAAGACCAACGCCGACCAAAGAGTCCATCCCTTCAAATAGATGACCAACCTCATCAAGGAAACATCGGCTTTCACCTTTACTCCAAAGCTCCGTGATACTCTTGAGAGGATTCATCATTCCGTTGGATAAGGATAATGTGGCACATAATAGGGCCTCCTGCTGCGCTCTTGCCTTTGCCTTTGCCTTGGTGGGTATACCGCCCAGCATGGAGGTAGCAGAACGAGCTGGAGATAGGTTGGTGGAATATGGATCGTCTTCAGAATTGACAACTCCCCACCATAAATGCAAAGACGCGTATGATTTGTGGGCAGAGAATTTGTTGTCATTCTCATCTGCTGCTGGAATAGTTGCAAGGAAGGAGCACAATTTGCTGGCATATGTGTGAGTGTCGGGACAAACATGGCTGCTTGAGGGGGTTGGTGGTTTCGGAGGGAGACTTGACAGCGATGGGATGTGTTCTATGCAAGAACCTGCAGAGGAGTGTGCAAGCATGCAACATGCATGTTTTGCAGGCTTTGTCACCGGAAATGCCTTTGGCGAGTCATGTGCAATTGTTGTCAGTCATCTGAGTATTGACAGTCCCTTGTTCTCATTGTCCATCTGCTCATCTGGTTCGACCGATGTCCTCCGCTGCTTCCTGGGCTTAAAGCTTGACTTGTCAGACTTCCTTCTCTTTGCAGACCCTCTTCTGCTGTATGTCCAGGTGTTGTATTGGCTCGTTGACATCATTGTTGAGGTGGAGGGATTCAGTGACTTGTGACAAGACATGTGACAATTTTGTGTTGAGCATTCAAATATTCACCCATCATCTATGGAATGCCTCCAGAACAGAATTGACTCCTTTACAAAGCTCAAACGTGTCAAAAATCCTGCAAAGTCTTCATTTGTCTCTGTCAAATGGCTGCATCCACCACATTCTTGGTTTATTGCCACACCGGAAACCCTTGCAGAAGCTGGCTTCTACTTCAACCCCAGTTTTGAAGATTGTGACAATGTCACATGTTTTGTCCGTGATAAGCAGCTGGCAGACTGGGAGGCTGATGACGATCCGTTTGACATATATTGGACCAAGTATGGGGACAAATGCTGCTGGGCGATTGTTTGATGTGGGCTCAGAGGTGACATTAATTGTGAGTATATGTGTTGTTTGTGGGTCTGTGGCTAATCTAAGCTCAAGATTCACTTTTACTGATAAATCTTGTGTACCAACCTCAAAGGCCATGGAGCGGGCCAGACTAGAAACATTCTCTGTTGGCAATGGTTGGATACATGATCAGGTCAAGAACCACGGTGCAAACTCCCCCAAGGTTTACTTTCTCTGTTCATAGTCATCTTGTAACTCAATGGCTTGAACAAATGGCCCGTGCAGGATTTGTGTTTAATCCACAACAAATAGGAGACAATCTATATAGCTGGAAGGCCACTGGTGCATTCTGCAGGCCAAACTGCATCATGAGGAACTCAAACTGCCCATAGCATGTCCAAAAAGATGTCTTCTACTCATTGCCCTCCTGAATACAGATGTTGTAGTACCTCCAGCACATGTCGAGTGTTGTAAAGACCTTCACTGAATGCAGGCAATCCAGGAGCTCTGTTGTGACCATGTTCAGCGCATAGAAGTCCACAACAAGATGCAGTGACCTGTCCTTCTTCTTCACAAAGAAGACTGGTGCATTGCATGGCACGCTTGAAGGTCAAATATAGCACTTGGCGAGGTTATTGTCAATGAACTCCTGCAACGCATTCAATTCTGCTGGTGCCAGCTGGTAGAGCTTTCTGGGTGGTGGAATCTTTGCACCGTTGATGATGCCCAAAAGTTGCTAAGTACTGTCAAGGGTAAACTGTACCTAGCAACTGTGAAGAGTAATGCATTGGACAGTCACTAGTGTTGAGGGAGTCCGGGCAGGGTTCCAGAAATGCTCAGCGATCTAAGCTGTATAGCCTGCAAGGCGCTAGAGTGCCAAAGTTGATAAGGGACTTGGCAATGTAACAAGGTTGATATGCACCCGTATGGCACCATACAGTTGGCAAGACTGGCATAAGGATGGTAAGTATAAAGTCGGCAAGACAAGTAGTCACTTGGCGACTCAGAGAAACTTAGAGTGCGCAAACTTGTGATCTGAACTGTGGAGAGTAGAATTTGATGATGGCTAAGACAAAATATGTACAGTATTGATAGGTGCTAAGTTGCCATGTTAATTAAACTATAAGTTGCTAAGTAACAAAATGGGGAAGGGAATATGACAAGTAGAATAGAATGTGAAAAGGCTAACCCACAGCGTTTATCAAGTTGACAAGCGCTAAGTCGACAATTGAACACTGAAAGTAGTCAAATACATGGTGACTATCCTGGGTTTGAAACCATCAAGAGGGGCTGGTGTCGCTAAGGGCTAGGCACTGGAGCTGAGGAAGTGATGGAAGTTTAATCACCATTGCTAAGGTACTAAGCGCCGCTAACATCATTTGATGGGGAGTCAGGTATCTGCATGATTGGTGATCTAAGTCCATGGCCAGCGTCCTGTGATGAAGTCCCATAGGCTAGAGATCAAGTCTTGTGCTGTCCGTGTCATGTCCTGTTGCCTCAGTGAGTAGCCAAACCAGTCCCAATAGAAGTTGCTAAATATAGCACCTCTGCACTGAGCCTAGCCAGAGTCTTATCATCTCCTCCCAACTGAAAAATTGACTGTTCCCAGTCAACCATCGCTAGCATGTGCCTCAAACCTCCTTAAATGACCTGGCAACAGCATATAAGACTCCATTGAAATCTCCTGTTAGCAGCCAATTTAAATTCCTCTCCTATCCTTGCCTCTTCTTTTAATCACATGTCTTCCTCTACTGCTGCTGCTGATTTTCATGCTCAGGTGATCACTTTCATTGCCAAGGCAATGCTATTCTTGTTGCGGCATTTTAGTGAGGGTGAAGGGGCCTCTGAGGCGCTAGTGATAGTGATGATGAGGCTGCTAGAATGGTTGGAGGCACTGAGGTTGGCAGGCATTGTCTGGGAGCAGGAGGGGGTGCTATGCACCTGGTGTATGGTGTGGGCAGTTGAGCACCAGGGGGTGGCATGGCTAGCTCCCTACAAGGAGTTGCTGGTATGTGCTGGGTTAGCGACTGCCTTGAATCTTCACTAACTATTTAGCAACCTTGTCCTCCCCCCATTTTATCTCTTGCCACTAAACTGGCTGATATTTTGGATGAGCCCCTCCCCCAACCGGTAAGTCTTCTCAGTTGCCATGATAAGTCACTAAGGTTCTTTCTTCAGTGCTGGTCTAACCTATCTCCAGTAAAGAGGCCCTGATCATGGAACCCATCTTGGCATGGCAGCATGCCATCCAAGAGGCCTTTTTTGCAGAGGCATGCCAGCAAGTGTATGAGGAGTTGGAATGGAAGCAACAGGAGGAGCTTAGGGAGGCAAGGTTAGCGACTGGGTTGGCAGGTGGGGTCGTTGGGTTGGTAGGACAAAGGCTGGACTTGTCCTCTTTGTTGAGGCCTGGCAACAATGCTCCTGTGGCATCTGGTTTGGGTCTCCTGACTTCTCCTGCCGCTGCTCTTAGCAATCCTGCTGCCAACATTGCTAAGCTGCAGGCGGTCCAGCACCATGCTCATCATGCCCATTGCATTGCTGCTGGCAAAGAGAGCCCTATGTCAGCAGCTCCCCATCAGGGCCCAACTACTCATGAATTTGGCGCCTCTTCCAAGCGCAAGGTAAGTTGTATTGCCAACTGTCGCTTGAACTTTTGTCACTAACCATTCTTCCTAGTCCCAAAAGTCTGCTAAGGTGGCGCCTATGTATGAGGTAAGCAATTCTCCCATTTTTCCACTTAGCAATTAGTCATTCACTCCCCAGGCGCCAATGCAAACAAACTTTACAGATGCTGAGCTGAGGGATTTGTTAGCGACTCGTTGAGCGGAGATGGTGCTGGACACCAGGATGGAGGCTGGCATTGTGATGGAAGAGGCAAAAGGCAAGAAGACGGTGGCACCTGACCAGTGCCAAGCATACAAGGAGATGAAGGGAGCGATAAGCCATCCTATTCTTTTAGCAACCAAGCAGACCTTATTTGATCTTTAATGTGATAAGTGTTGGGCCAATAACGACCCTGAAGCCTGCTGGTTTCTGACAGGCATCCTCCTCTGTTACCAATGTGACGCCCTCAAGCAGGCCTGTACTTACAATGGCCTGAAGACCAGGGAGTGTAGTAAGAAGGACCTCATAGTCAGGCACATGTTTGAGCGGTCAGTATGAGTTAGGCAGGCATGGGAGTTTGTAGAGGCACAGCAGGAGTTGGTATGGGCTGGTGGCACCGCCAGTATCACTGAGGAGAGTATGGTATTACCAACCACTCAGGGGACGGCACCAGAGATGGTAGGGAGGAGGAGGTCAGGAAGAGCATGGAAGGACAAGAGGAAGGGAAAGGCAAGGGCAGTAGCAACTGAGGATGATGAAGATGAAGCTGGCCCCTCCAGTCATGGCAAGAAGCAGCTGCTTTCCTCTCCTGGCAACTCAGAGGCTACCAAGCGACCTTGCATGGATGCTGAGGACCTTCAGGGCACTAACTTGAATGACTTGGCAGGGATTTTGGCTGGTGTGCCTGCCTCTTTTATTCCCAGCAACCTCGAGGCAGGTCCTAGCACTACTGATGGAGTCAAGGCTGAACTTGGCACAGAAGGAGACAATGAGGAAGAGGCAGGAGAGGAAATGGTTGCTGAGGGAGTCACTGAGGAAGGAGAGGAGGATGCAGAGGAAGAGGAGAGGTAAGACTCCTCTCCAGGTGCTGGTCAATGCTGACTAGCTGGCATTCTCAGTTGGCAATGGCCCATGAGATGTTCTCTGGTAACGAGGACCATGAACAGGTGGAGCGCCCTGCTCCAGTTGCTAGGTGGAATACATAGTGAACCCCCATGCTGTTTTCTTGCATTACTGGCAGCAACTTTGACTAGCTGAGTGAGGAACTTGTATACCCCGTCACTGGAATGAGGTTGCCAGAGGAACTTTATTGTTTCATAGAGCATGCAGCGGGGATAGAGTCAGTAATGGCATGGGAAATGAGGGTGGTGGACATGGAGATGGCTGGGATGAGGATGAGGTGGAGGATGCTGGGGCACAGTGTGGGTATCTTGAGGCAGTACTAGCAAGACTGCAAAGAGGCTCTAGCTTGGCAGGAGAGAAACAATGTCCAAGCTGAAGACCTCTTCTCCTTGCCGCCATTCACCTTCTTTGCCAACCCCAACCAGGCCTAGTCGCTAGTACCTGTAAATATTTTGAACTTTTGAGTTATGTAGCACATAGGATGAGTAAGAGACACTGCAAAATGTAATATAATTTTCTTGGGTTTTAAAGTGTGAGTAAGTAAAAAAAAGTCTGTTGGTAGCGTAAGGAAGAGTGGTTTTAGGGGACTTCAACAGGAAAAAGACTTAGCAAAGTGAACTATTTTGGCGACTTGGAGAATAAAGGAAACACTTAGTAGATCATCATAGCGGAAAACCCTTGTGAGAGTTGCACAAGGTGCCAGGTGCCTATAGGGTGCTAGCGCTGCATCTTGATGTAGATAAAAAGTCTGTGTAGTAATAAAAACTTAGGAGAAATAAAAGAAGAAAATGGTAGGTATGGAAAGCTTAGTGAGGGGTCTAGCAACTATAAGTCATCTTCTTCTGGAGGCGGTAAGTCATCATCGTCCAAGAGGTTGGTTTCTTCAAGTTCCCTAAGCTTGGCAGTATCAATGTCTAGTGCCTCTAGCAGTAAGGGTATGTGGTCGTGCACTAAGTAGAGAAGGAGGTGGAAGGTGGCAACAGGTCTATGCAGTACCAACCCATCTAGTTCACAAAGCACGGAAGCACCTCTACAGTTGCAAGAGATAACTACCAAGGGCCCCAAGTAGCGTGGGCGCATCTTCTCATTGTGGGTGATCTCAATCTTGGAGTTCCTCATAAGTACTAGCGACCCGCAGCTAAGATTGTAATCTTTGATGGTGGCGCTATGGTCAATTTCAAACCTGAGGGCAGCTTGGTGCCTGGCACTAAAGACGGTTTTGTGTAGGTGCGCTAAGTTTTCACTGTGTTGTTGAAGGTCAATGGCTTGTCTGGCAACCAAGTTAGTAGTGAACAAGATGGAATTGGGTGCTGGCTAGAGATAAGTTGCTTCAACAATGTCAGCAGGGAGTAAGAGATGAGTGTCAATGGCGGCATAATAAGGTGAGCAACTCATGCGCTTGCATATAGTCACCCTTTCCAACTAAAAGACTGAGTAAGTTACTTCACTCCATCTGGATTTGTTGTCCTCTACTGCCGTGAAGAGAGCTTGGCACACATCAAAGTAAGGGCGCTCCACAAGTCCATTAGCATGCTTGTTGTAGCCTGAGATGCAGATGTGGTGGATGTTGTACTTCTTGGTGAGGTAGGTTAGTGCTTTGATGATGGGGGTGCCATTGTTGATAACTATTTCTCTTAGCACACCCCAGTGGCAAATGACATCCTCAAATAACCACTTAGCAATAGTGTCTGTGTTTTCCCTTTGTAGCATCCTAAACTCTGGCCAGTGAACTTGCAAGCAGTGACCCTGAATTATGTATTTGTAGTAATCAGACTTTGGCATGTGCATGGTGTTGATATAAATCTTGCTGAAGAGGGGCACTGGTGTAGCGACAGTCGGTGGGACAAGTAGTTGGCACATCTGCTGAATCTGGCATAGATGACATGTCTTGACATACCAAGCAACATCTGTTCTAACGTGAGGCCACCAGAAGCGCTCTAGCAGGATAGCGCATGTAGCCTAAAGTCTCTGTGGCCTAAGTTGTCATGCATAGTGCATAAGATCTTGAGTCAGTCACTAGGCTGCACCACCAGCTTGTAGGTGCCATTCTTGCTGCATTGCCAGAGTCGATTGTCGCTAAGGAAGAAGTTGGTGGCATATCATATGAAGGTGGTGTACTCGTTGTTGCTAAGGTTGCTAGGTCACTTGAGTGAATCCAACCAGCCTTTAATGATGTCTAGGCACTTGTCGTCTGCTTGGGCCTTAGCGCTCCTCAAGACTGAGTTGTAGGTGAGATTGGTACTGTCTTCTCTGAGAGGCTTTGGTTCTTCAACTATTTTGATGATTGGTGACCGGTTGGTAATGTTGGCGGTAAAGAATGTGAGAGGGGCGGTAAAAGGAGTTGGTTGATAAGAAATCATTGGGTAAAGAAAGACACTGGCAGGTTGGTTGCTCTGAAGCAGTTGGATAGAGAGCTGTATGAAGTGCATGAACCCATGCAGGTGGTTGATCCAGTCATCAAAGATGTTGTTGTCACTATGGTCTGGCATGAGGTCAGTAGGCTGCAAAAATAGGCTGCAAAGGGCGTCGGGAAAGGCCATCAGATCCATGGTAAGTGCCTTTGATGTGTACAAGTTCAAAGTGAAACATGAGGATAGCGACTATCTAGCAATTCATGCTGGCAGAGAGCTGTATGTCAGGGTCTGTAGCATACCTTTGATGTATCTAGCATCCACTTCAACAATGAGGTTATGTACACCAATGAGATACATCCTTAGTGCCTGGAAAGCCTTGAATCTGGGATTCTCCCTGTGGCCTGCTTCACCTGATCCTTGTTGACTTTAGACTGCCATGCAGTCTTGTGCTGGGTTGGGGAGACAATCTCCTTATTCCTATCTAACTGCACTCTGCAATTAGCCTCAGTCTCTCCTTCCAATGGTGTGGATGCTGGATGCTTCCCATCATTACTCTCATTGCTCAGCTCCTTTGCCTTGGCCTTTTCTGAAGATGATAGCCACCTCTTCAGAGCATTCACAAAGGTCTTGATTGTGTTGTTGTTATACTGCTGCAGCATAATAGCTTCATCTAACAGCCCAGTTATGACTACCTACACAACTGAATCCTTCAAAAATGACAATTCTGGCAGCACTCTCTGTCCATGGACACCAAATGTCTCCATACCAACTCAACTTTATTGCAGCAAATTACAAATTACATACAGCAGCTACAAACAGAAACTGAATAAGTAGTATGTCGTTGAAGTAGTATGACTCATTTGTTGTCTAGGACAAAGTACAGCATAGGCATAAATTGCAGGAAGAACTGAGGCATCTGTCCAAATTGAGCAGAGTTCTGCCCAAACTAAGACATCATGAAAAATGACGCCACACTTGGCATCATCAGAGGTTGTTGTTGCTGTTGTGGGGGCTGGTCTGCCTGTCCTCCAGAACCCTGTCAGTTCTGAAACTGCAGCTGGTTAGTCATACCTTGGTATGGGTACAACATTTTCTGAGATGTTATAGAAGTTGTTGGTGAGAAAAACAAGAAAATTCTTACTTATGAGGTTACATAACCTCATCCAATAGAAGTTCTGCATCTTTATCCACACTATCTGATCAGATGGAAGATTATCTCCATCTTATCTGTCTAAGTCTCAATGGATTCAATCATGATCTTATCACATCTAAGATCCAAATTCCCATTGATCCAATCCTAATCTTATCAAATCCAAGATCTGACTCCTAATTGATCCAACCATCAATCTCATCACAATTATCAGACTAAGCACATGAGTGCTTAGCAAGCTGACTTGGAAATTTCATGTCTTGCAGCTCCAAGTACCAATCCAAAGCTGCAAGCTTTGTACATGTTTGATATGACTCCCATGTTGTATTACCAGCACTCCACCATACCTTGAATCTAAGGTGCATTCCATTCTGCCATCAATGGCCTAGGATATCTTGACAAACCATTCTTGTTTATTACTAGCACCAAAGTCATATATCTCAGGTGTCACCCAATTTGGAAACATAGTGTAATTGTTCATGTTGTATGGCCTAAGTAACAATACATGTAACTTAAGCACAATGCATTGTGCTTGTAGTGCAGGCAGCTCTAACACATAGTTAGATGTGCTTGGTTCTTCAACCAAGATCTTGTATGGTCCAATGAATTTTTGATGTAGCTTTTTTGCTCTGCCTTTTGGAAGATTGTTCTTGGTTGATAAATACATTAATGTGCTGGATGTTAGTTCTGGCTTGTCACTCTGTTTATCATTTGCATGTTGTACCTGTATAACATGCACTGCAATAATAGCATTGTATGTATTGGTGAGATTCTCCAATGCCTTTTGCGCAAAGTCCTTCACACCCTCCTCTGAGTTCTCAGATCATGGAGGGCATATATCCTCTATTGAGCTCAAAGGGTGTGTATCCAGTAGTCTCTGACACACTAGTATTGATTGAAGTCAGTCAGCAGTATTTTGTCAACTCAATCACTGATACAATGCTGTACCATTCAGAGACAGAATATGCACCAGAAGTCACAATAAACATATAATATACAGGCTGAAAACTGTAAGCCTCCTGAAAGCAGTCTCAACAAAAGTATATTCCCAAAAACACCTACACAGGAAGTACAGCAGAGGGACAAGAGACCAGCTCAAAGTCATCAATTCAATAATAGTCAGTCACTGTAATGGAGAGGGGAAGCATGGGGGCTGGCAGAAGCAACGAAATTGGCATCAGATTGTGATAGAATGGATCAGAGAAGCAGATCTGATCTACCATTACCTGATTTGGCATGGCTAAATGGGGGAAGAAGAAGGAAGGCTGTCAAAAGAAGCATAGAATGCAGAGAAGAGAAAAAAGAGGGAAAAAAAGTATCTATGAATGGAAGCTGGACAAAAGAGGCAGGAGCAAATGGGGCAGAGACAAATGGGGAAGGAAAAGCTATGAATAGCAAAGAAGGATGATGGCTTCCAGAACTGACTACCTGATCCTCACATTATGTCCAGCTAATTAGTCTGGTCTGACACCCCCTCCATGATCAGGCTAGTTAGCCTGGAAATTTGTAATGCCTGCCACTGGCAATATTGATGTAATTTCCCAGTATTTACCTTTTGGAGAAACATCATTATCAATAGATTTTCATCACTGCCATTGGTCCCTTCCAAAGTCACGTTATTACTGCATGCCCATCACTTGTGCCATCAATTCTTTTGTCATCATTATTCTGCCCCACTCCACCATCAAATCTTTTGTCATTGTGTTACCACACCATCCTGCCATCAAATTGCCATCAAATGTTGTTGGTTCCCATCCACTGCCATTCCTCTGTCATCAACAAGTCTTGGTGCCTCCTCCATCATTGTTTCCACCATTCCTCATGTCCATCAACAAATTCTGCACCATTATTTTATTACTAACAAATTCAAACACCTAGTCATTGTGTTTCCACACCATCTCCACCATCAAATTGCCATCAAACATCATCAGTTCCCATCCACTGCCATTATATAACTCTTGACTTCCCCTCGATGCTCTTCCTCAATCATCACATCATCTGCTCACTCCCTGCATCCATTGATTATATTTTTGTGTCAATTATTTTTATATTGTTCTTCATTGTTCTTCTCAATAATAAATTGACTTTATATTATTGAATGAGATCAATGAGTTGACTATGATATTCATTCATTGAAAACAACTACATATTGTTTGTCAGGGGACTCCTCATTTCTTCCTTTTCTCACTCCTTATCTCTTCACTCTCCTTCCATTCATTCTCTTATTTCTTCTGACATTATTTCATTTTACTATTTCTATTCTTTCAACACTATCTGTCAGTACAACTCTCAGCCCTTGAGATGCTCTGGTTCTTTATCCACCATTCAGACAAGTGTGGGCCCACTCAGCACCGCTTCCAGACTGCTTATATAAGCCAGAGTTTGCCAGAGTTTGCCCCTTATTTGTACAAGTGTTTGTGTAGGCAATTTCGAGTTTTTAAGGTTTTGTTGTACTGTACAGTTGTTTCCCACACTTCAGAGGCCCCAGAAGTGTCCAACCTGGCATAGGGAATCCCTAGACTTGTTCTCTTTGGATCTCCCTCTGCCAGGTGAGTAGCTACCTTGATATTGTCAGTATACATTCTAATACACTTTGGATCTCCCTCTGCCAGCTGTGTGACTGAGCCACAGCCTCTAGAGGTTGCCCTTACATTGTTATGATACTAAGATACAGGCACCCCAATTGACGACAACAAGTCCTTCTTTCATGATCCTCTCTTTTTTCCAGCATCGGAGTATCGCTTGCATTGCTTGATACTGGCTGACAGTGCAGATGAATTGATGAAATGGAATGATGATCCACTGTCAGAGTGTGTGACAGTTACCTGGGATTCAGAAGTTATTGCTGGCATGTCTGCTGGCAAGTTTGTTGGCATATCTACTTCCCAGGAATGGTCTGAGGGTGAGGCAGCAGGGGATGGGACAACACCATTGGAAGTCGAGCTATTGGTAGAAGGAACAGAGGACGAACCATTGGAAGTTGAACTCTCAGCAGAAGGGGCAGAGGAGCATGCTGATTTTTCATTAATCAGGAGAAATGTTTGAACCACAAGGGAAGATCATGCACCTGATGTACCTGATGCTAAATAATTTTTGTGCACTTTTCCCACTCATCCATGTCCATCTTGCAGAAATGTGTTGTGCCTGATGTCCACATGCTAAGAAGAATATCGACTTCAGGGCATGTGAGCTCACTGGAAGAGATAAACCTATTGATAGGCCATTTCTCAATCACTGGGTGCAGGAAACAATATTCTTTTGCAAAACAATGTAAAAATACAGTAAAAATAATCCAATTTATTTCAAAATTCTATTTCAATGTTTTTGTCAAAATCACAGAAAAAATATTGTAACTAAACTTCTATTATCCACAGCCACAGCTGTCAGTGGACATGTCAGGGGATCCCTCATTTCTCCCCTTTTCCACTCCTTATTCCTTCATTCTTTCTTCATTTATTTCCTTAGTTCTCCTGTCATTCTTTCACCTTATTACTTCTATTCTTTTCACCCTATTTATTAGTACTACTCTCAGTCTTTGAAG
>QFEW01002010.1:0-14810 GCA_003316525.1 Termitomyces eurrhizus
ACTGAGTGGTCTCAGAGGCTTCAAATTCATGGGAACATGTGGCCAAAAAGGAGGAACTTGGGATGTCATGAAGTGGTTGTTTAGTTGGTGTGTTGGTTGGTGTGTGGATTGGTATATGAAACCTCGCATATAGCGGTAGAATGGGGTAGAATGGAATTGAGTCTATCAACGGCAACAACAGTCCAGTCCCTTGTAGCGGCTGGAACAACCAACAAACAATACCAGAGCCCACTCTCGCAAGCAGGGGTGGGGTGATGATGGTGGTTGTTGTTGTTGTTTATTCAGATCAACAAAAGAATCATTTGTAGTCCGCTGCGGCATTGTACGGCAGAAGTGAAAAAAGCGTGACAAACCCTCAAATTGTCGCTGAGAAGGGACTCGATAGTTTCCGCATATTTTTCTTCAGTTCAACGTCTTACTATTAATACACAGTTTAGGATGGACTAGTAAAAAATCTCATGAGAGAGAGCCATAATTGCTGCTACATCAAAAGGGGGGCCTGTCAACTGCACCGTAGGGCATAGTAGCAGCCGTTAGAACCACCAAAAAAAAAAATTGTGACACTACTTTGTGAACTGTCAGTAGCCTATAGTGGTACCACCAAAAAAAAGGAATAAATGTTTCTTTGAAAATAAGCATTGAAATATGTGACTTGCTGATTTCTGTGCTTTCATTGAGAACTTTCTGCTTTTTCTTGATATTTCCTCAAAAAGCTCGAGAAAACATGCAGAAAGAAGCAGGTTAGCTTTCAATGCTCATTTTCTATAGAAACATTCATTTCTCCTTCATCAAGAAATACTAAAGAATGGTCAAAAAGTAACATTTTCTATTGTAAAACAGCTGGGAAAAAGGTACATTTTTTCTAACTATTTTAGTGAGAAAATGCTCATATACATGGAAGTGTGAATGACGACGTATATCTGATTGCCGTTTGATGGCAAGGAACATGATGGGAACGGGTGCGGATCTCGGGTGGATACCAGTCATTAGCTACTATTCAGTAACGTTTCGTCTGAAAGAAATATCTACATAAATGGTCATCGGTATTGCCGCTAGAAAAACAACGTTCCAGGCTACTTAACATAGATGGGAGGCTAGCGAGCCATCGGTGTTTGTGATCAGGTGCAAACTGAAACATATTAAATCACTACTGCCCACGGCAGCTTACAAAAATCGATTTGATAGAAAGGAAAGAACAAGGACCCATAAGTATACCGAAAGGTCAATTACCACTCCATCCTTTAGGCTACACGGTACGTTCCTGAGCAGAAATTCACAGATGAGGCCAAGTGCACTTACTTTGACTTCATCTCCAAGCTTTCTTACTAGAATTGCCGGGCGTTCTGCCGTTTTTAATCCTGCTTCTCCTTCATCCCAGGTATAGCTGACCGCAATTGCAAGTTTTGTCCCGTCACAATTAAATGCAAGCGACGAGATAGGATTTGCAAATTTCGGATACTGACGCAGTCGCTTTTTCACCTTGTGATCCCATATAGATACCGTGGCATCTGAACCAGCGGATGCGAATGTATTATACCTGGAGTCATGTCAGGAAAAGGCAGATGAGAAGACTGGAGAACTGACATAGGGTGGAATGCGAGGGCATTAACTGGCCAAACGTGATCAACGTCATTGATAGTTTGACGATGACACTTGAATGCATATTTCCTTTCCTGTACGGCTGGAGAAGGGTCAAAATATTCAACCGCGATACGGCCTTCTACGGAAGCAGTCGCGTAGCCTGATTACACAAAAGTACGTCGTGGTGTGATCCAAGATGTAAAGAGAATTTGCCATACCTTGGCCGTCGGGCATACATGCCAAGGATCTTGTCATGAATTTGAGGCTGCTTTCGCGTTGTTGCAAAGGAGCGTCCATTCTACGGACGTCGTATATGTTAAATAGTCGACTAGCCATGGCTGCGACCAGGGTATTGTTAACAAGGTCAATTTGATATACACGTTCAGGCGTGTCGTGTGAGGATTGTTGTGGGCTGCTTGCGCGCGAGTCCCAGAATCTAAGAGTACGGTCCCAGGAACCAGTTATGAGGACATCTGTAGGGACATCAGTGGCATTGCAGAGATCAAGGCGAGAAGCGCACTCGATTCACGAAAATAGGCCATGGTAGAAATAGAATCATTATGGGCACCAAGATTGCGCATATTTTCTGAACCAAGATCCAACCTACACTGTATATCAGCTAATGCTCTGAATAAAAAAGGGACTGTGCAACACACTCTCGGATTGAAGTATCTAGGCCTCCACTGAAGGCATGGGTGGCATCTGAGAAACAGCACGCGAGAACTGGTGCTCTGTGGTCGAACTTTGCCTTCGCCTCGCCTTCATTTCCTTCCTTGTCCCCGACTTCGTACAATCTGACGGTCTAATAGTTGGGCGTGAGAACATCAATTGTTTCAGCAGAGAAAGGGAACTCACTGCATCCCATGATGAAACTAATAAGCGATCAGGATTTGTGGGAGAATAGCGAACAGAGGATATGCTGTCGAATGGAGGAGAAGCAAGCGTTATCTGGTCGTCTTGATACTCATTAATGAAAGCAGAGGTTGAGCTTAGGAGGCACATACTTACCACTCATTTCTTGTTCGACGACTACACAAGCTAGTCTGAGTTTGAATTAACCAATGACTTTTCGCCATTCAACCCACCCTAAACTCCTAGCACATCGCCGACCACGACGTCAAAACATCCCGCTCATCGCTGGCCACGACGGGCTCATTATCTTCCCTGTTTCTAATTGTTCTGCAAAAATCTCCCCAATGTCCGACTCTTTTGCTGATCTTTGGAATTCATCAGCCCCTCCTAAGTCGCAACCACAAAAGCTCGGATCAGTTTTAACAATGAATGCCTTGAAACCAGTTCAACCTGATGTGTTTTCGTTGCTATCGTCGGCAGGGTCGTCTAACCACAGTTCACGGTCGATGTCGCCTGTTGTCGCTGGGGGTCCATCCCAACGAACAACTCAGAATTCTGTCACGACCTCGTTATCTAACGGTGGCGATGACGCCTTCAGCAGTCTGCTAAGTGGTTCGCTAGTGACAAGCACTAATGGTAAAACCGGGATGACCATGGCTGAGAAAGCAGCAGAGGCAGAGCGGCAGAAGCTGGGAAATCTTAGTGGCCACGAGCAGATAATCAAGCCAGCAGCCACTTCGAACGTTTGGGATGGGCTTGATAGCCTTGCAATTGCCAGTACAAAAACTGTGCCATCATCGTCTAAGCATCAACAAGCAGTATCCATCGATGACTGGGCCCCCGATACACTAACATCACAAACAGCTAGTTTTACAGGTCCGGCAGAACTGGCCTCTCCACATGCGTCCATAGTTATGACACAGGACAACGATTGGTTAAATGAATTTGTAAACGAACCCATGTCCCAGCTTGAGCCTCAAACTATCAGTGATCAATTCAAGTCCAAGCTGCCATCGTTGCAACATGCAACCTTCGATTTTGGCGATCGCCAAGACACTTTCTTGGGAGACGATTTTAACTCCGAGGATGATATTCTTGGTGCTTTAAGTAAACCCATTGACACTCTTCCGAAACGCCGATCTCTTTTCGTGCGTCTTTCACTTATGAGATTGTTTGAATGGATGACCGAGTACATTCTAGTCGCAAAATGGTTCAACCTTGCCAGAAAGTTCGACGCAAATTGAGGGAACACCCTCATCCAGATCTGTTTCCCCGCCCCCGCACATACTTGGGCAGATTGTAGAAATTGGTTTTTCAGTACAGCAAGCTCGCAACGCCCTCGCTGCTACAGATACAGGGCTTGATGTTCAGGCTGCACTAGAAACATTACTGGAAAATGGAGTAGCGTCTGGCGCCCCTACTACGCAATCTTCAATCCAATCACCTACTTGCAGCCCTGCGCTACGTAGTGCTTCACGGTTGGTGTCCCATGATCGTGAACGAACTATAAATTCTTCCGCAAGCTCTCAACAGGATATCCGGGAGCAGGCGGACAAACTTATAACCCACGCAAGCGAGATTGGGATGAATATGTTCAATAAGGCGACTTTATTCTGGAAGGAGGGCAAGGAGCGCGTTCAGAAGGCGTATATTGACCGGACGGCGGTAGCGACTGGGTCGTCGAGTGGGCGGCCTAGATGGATGACTGAACAGGTGTCACAAGGCAATGAGATTCCACGGCAGAAGACATCCGGGGGCCCTGGTGCGCCACTTTTTGATGAAGTTAAGTCGACGCCGCAGCCAAAAGAAGATAAAGTACCAGAAATCAAGCCTAAGCCTAATGCAACGGATCTCTTTTCTGACAGACAGTCCATTGCCTACGTTTCGCCCTTCCGCCGTCGCATACCTGCTGATATCTCTACGCCGCGCAATATCTCCCCTCCTGCTCGTATTGCCGTACGTCAGCCTCCGCCTCTACGACAACGAGTCAATCTCGTTTCTGCCTCGCCGTCAGTGCTTTCCACCGCCTATGAGCACAAAGAAGCAGGATCAGCAAAGTTCAAGCTTGGACAGTACGCAGAGGCTGAAAGGACCTATACCTTAGGCATCGATGTGCTACCATCAGGGCACCTACTACTCGTGCCGCTCCTCAACAACCGTGCACTGGCAAGGCTGCGCATCGGCGATTATACCGGGGCTGTTGCTGATTCTGGGGCTGTATTGGATCTTATTGGCGCTGGCTATCATCCTCAGCGCGAAGAAAAAGTGGTAAGGGAGGAAGAAGGCGCGGGTGTTGATCTCGGTGACGCGCTAGTGAAGGCTTTAAAGCGGAGAGCAGAGGCATGGGAAGGAAGGGAGAAATGGGAAGAGGCTACGAGGGACTGGGGCATACTTTCGGGGCTGGAGTGGGCTGGGCAGAAGGTGAGAAGCGAGGCAGCAAGGGCGGCGGGAAGATGTAGGAAGATGGTGGCACAGAACAAGGAGACTGGAACAACGATATCCAAACTTTTGACATCCGAACCAAGAGCTATGGCTGTCAAACCTGCTTCACTATCCCCGTGCTCTGTACCCTCTCGGGCGTTAGAGAATTTGCGAGTTGTGAATCATGCCGCGGAGGCAGAGGACCAATTACGACATGAACTTAAGGACACTGTCGACGCGAAGCTCCTGGCATGGAGAGGAGGGAAGGAGACCAATATCAGAGCATTGCTAGGGAGTCTTGATACCGTGCTATGGCCTGAGCTTGGCTTGCAAAAGGTCGGAATGGCAGAGCTTGTGATGCCTGCTCAGGTGAAAAACAGGTATACAAGGACAATTGCAAAACTTCATCCAGACAAGGTAAGCCATTGAGTTTCTTCCACGGTCACTTGCATGGACACATCAATATCTCGTATCTAGCTCAGCTCGGGAAACACAACTGTGGAACAAAGGATGATTGCTAATGGTGTTTTTGGGGCACTAAATGAAGCGTGGAATGTATTTAAACAATAGAGTCGGGTCACTGATGTGCAGCACCATCGATAGTCTTAGTCAATTTCATAACTGCCAGACTTCGAGGTTTGGATATACTTTTTTTCTGTACAAGGCTAGGTCTATAGAAGGGGGCACTGACAAGAGGGGATCACGTGAGCTATATGACATATTAAGTTTTTTTTTCTTTGGAAACCTGACCTTTTGCCATACAGTCACCTCTATCATGATCCATTGGGAGTAAAATCTATACTCTCTGAAACTCCATAGATTTTGTGTTGACTGGCTTGATTTGCAGAGAAATGCAACATTTTCTTGCAAACTTAGCATGCCCAATGCAATTATAGGCTAAGTCACTGTATTTGTGACATCACTCAGCTATGTCATCAAATTGGAATCCACTGTGAGGGAACTTTAGAGCAGAATCACCAGAAACTCATCTCCAAAGAAAGCACCATCTGCTAGAAAGTTAGAGCACTTTCCAACTGCCAAGTCACATTTATTCTTACAAAGAGAACAAAGCAAGCGTGATGGATACTGCTCCGAGTCAAAGACCTTGTTCTTTAATTGTCCAAATGCGCACCACGAGGCACTGAGGAACCATTTCGAGTCATTCCACACATTTACTCGTGTCACTACAACTCCCATTTTGCTCAGAGTCAACAATGATACTCATTGCTGCTAAAATTGATAATGACAGTCCTGATAGTAAACTGGTATGGAGATGAAGTATGGTCCACGTAAATATGTTGTGATTATGAAATTGAGATCGGACATTAGCCCTGAAGGCCTGATCAGCCGAGAAGTCCAAAGGAAAGTGTCTACAAAAGAGAAAATTAAGATTATCAAGTCCAAATACTAGATATAATGTACCGGGAAGCCAAAAGTATATGAAAGACACAGAAACTCAAGTCTGTCCAAGCAAAGCCCTGTCAATCGCTGCGTTGATAGTGGCTTTGCGCGTTGTCAAGTCCGTACCAAAAACTCCCTCTAACTGACGACGGATTTCGCGTTTAGTAACGGTATTCAGGTCTGCACCACGAAGAATATCTTGGACAGCGCGGTCAATGTTCACATCCGTTGGGGATCCAGGCGTATTCACATTGTCAGGACTGGTTGTTAAAGGGATAGGCATCTCGAGGTAATTTGTCACAGGCCGTGATGGTGCGGGTTGATGGAGCATGCTACCGGTTTCTCCCATACGGAAATTAGACTGAGGTGTATTCCGGCCTGAATTATACCCTGGTGGGGGATGTATCCCCACCTGTGAAGGTGCTGGAGAATAACTGCGCGGATCGTAATAAGTTTCGCGGCCATATATTGAAGCAGTGTGGGATTCGGCATATCCTTCTCCCTTCGTTTTCGTAGGAGGTACCCAAGAGCCAATACTGTGATTTGACTCCTTGTCCCAGAGCTCGTTTTCCTGTAGAGATAATCAGAACAATAATATGATACTATACTTGTGATGAATCGACTCACATAGTCAGTCCATGATTTAAGAGGTATAGATCGAGGATCAAACTTTCCCTCGTCCTGAAAAACGATAAACCCAGAAGTAGAAGATGAGGTAACGGATACGTACGTGGACAATCAGTTTTTTGCCTGATTCACCGAGAACAACTCGAGTCTGACCCCATGAAAAGTCATCCATCCTCCAAAACGAATATAAAGGAAGGAAGAAGGAGAAGGCAGGAATAGCAATGATGTAGAACGCCATCCATCCGATCATATCCCATTTACGCCTCAGAACGAAGACCGCCGCTTGTAGACCATAGATCGCCCCAATCAGAATAAGAGCCAGTTTGGGAATAGGCTTGTCTTGCCCGACAACTTGGTATATCAGGTAGGCAATCTGTCCATTGATAAGTAAACAAAAGCGGCTCCCCCTGGAGGGATGGAGGGGAGACGTACATAGAGAACCGTCACAGGCTGCGTCAAAGTAGACACCAGATCTATCATGACGATAAAACGCATAGAGAAACAACAAAATCCGCAAAGTTGCTCCAAGAAGATCAACTCTCCGAGATTGTGGACTGTGGAGTTGATCCAACGACGGCGCTGTGACAACAAGACCTTCCAGTCGTCAGGAGCAACGGTGTAGGCGTGCGCATCCCGGACAAATTGGGTTTTAAATAATGGGAAGTGTTTGAGGAGGAGTGTCGTTAGATATCTGTCCTCTCCGAGATGAAGTAGATTCTTCATGTGCAAGGTATCAACCCGATTCTCAGAATAATCTTCAATTATCTGGTTGGATATAAGGAGTGGTTTGTGTGTATCTGGAGACCGGAGGCGATAGAGCGTGAAACAACCAGGAAGGCATGTAACAGAACCAAAGAGGCTCTCAAAAGCTTTTGCCATGTGGTGAGAGATGAAATACTCGTACACCTATTTTCGCATGATCAGTAAAGCTAGGTTTGGACGGACTTACAAGCGCTTTTACCTGCATCATCGTAATCAAAGATTGCTTGGCGTTGGCTAACTCAGTTTCCCCACAAACGCCCAAGAGTTTCTTATCATGTATCATCCTAGTTTACGGAATAAGTACTGAAGAAATAGGCAGGTAGATGAGGTCGGCTTACGCTGAGATAAGTCTATTGACCGAGAAAGGATCGACCGTTGTATCAGCATCAATCATGAAGAGATATTCGTAAAATGTCGGATTGACACCGATGACATTCTTGATTTGGTGGTACATTTCTAGCTCCAGTGGATTCATGGGGGTGTTGAAGTGCACCTGGAAAACACATGTGTTAAAATCCAACCCTGAGCATTTACATTCGCAAACTACCTTATTCAAAAAGCGCATAATTAACATCTGTGAATCTCGTTTGCCGCGGTTTCCAGGTCGTGATCTCTCTGTAGGCTTGCCAACTTTGACAACGACAAGATACGGGACGACATGACCTGCGCATTCGTACAAGCCAGAATAAACTTTGCCCATGTTATGCTGTTTCGCTCCTTCCCCTAGCGACAAGAAGCTGAGGGGCTCCGGATCAAGGTTAGGATCCGCACCAAGTATGTCAAGCACAATCCTTGGAGTAGGGCGATCATTTCCCGAGCCCACAATCATACCGTCACATATGACTAGAAGGAGTTTCCGCTTGTCGTCGTACTTCAACTGCGCCAGAGAATCAATCGTTTTGCGCAAAGATGCGTCACCTTCCGTATAACAAGGTACTTGGCAAATAACGAACTTGTCATGATCCTCGGGAGCGCGCGGCGCAGAAAAGTTAATCGAAGCCAGAAACTTGAAGCCAATGACGGTAATCATGATAATTGATAAACTGAGTAAAAGGTACGTGGAAAATTGGCATTGGGTCGAGTTACGATTGTCGACTTGACCGATTGTAAACAGATTCCGAAGGCAAATTTTCTGGCGGGCAAGAACAACGGAGTCGATCGCCAAACTATCGAGCTGTTTCGTAATGTCTTTGCCTGCATTGAATTTGAAAACGTCCAGGACAGAAGAATCCATGAAATTTGTATTGGTCGAGGGCGCTTGCATCCCATATGGAGCTCTCACAGCTGGTGGGCTTGTGATGTAGTTGGTGACGTCGTAGATGAGTCCATTGTAAATACCAACAGAACGGCCCTGAACGGCCATGTTCCTGATTTCTTTAGGTGTGTAACCAACGAAGCCTCGGCGGGCAGTGTAACGCATGCGGACCATGTTCTCGAAGTACCAATCCGGCCGCGAATCGTTGGTGAAAGCGCGGAAATCATGGTAGACAGCATTGGGGTCAGACACATTCCTCGAGTCTAAGATGACGTACGGGCTGACATTGCCATCCACACCATTGCAGAGCGCGCTGACCTTGAAATGATCAATCACAACATGGATCAACTGGAATATGACAAATAGCTTACTTGGACCGGAAAAAGATTATCTGCTATCTGGCCACCATATTTGAGAATAGCCGGTGAAGGAATAACGCTAATGATTCGTTGATGAGCAGCAGCAATGGTGGTCAAGTCGAAGACTTCGCCTCGGATTGCTGTCAGAACATTATTGGGTGACAAGGTGCTGGAGTGGGATGCGAGTTCGTTCATATTAAAAACATGCTCCGTGGGGCAGATGAGTAAGTTGAGGAATCCAATAACGAAGATTGCACCGGCGCATGCCAACCAGATGAGGATGTTAAGGGCAAGCTTCTCCCTCCACGCCTGACGAACGTCCATGCGCTTCATCCTCCCAAACCATGACAGAAAAAATGATGGTATCCAGAACGTCAACATCCAGCACAAAGCAACCCACTTTCTTCGAGCTGAGCTCTCCTTTAGCACCTCTGTCGTCTCACCATCCTGAATTTCTCCGGGTAATACTTCCTTATCTCCCAGCAAAGCCTTCTTGTTCTCGTTTTGGAACATGTTGCGAGATGGAGCATACGACTCAGAACCATAATTCGTCATCGAGTCATCATGATCACGCTGACTAGTAAAAGGACTGCGCCCATCAAAATCATCGCTGCGTAGAGACTTGTTCTCTTCATACTCATCGTACATATCTGCCCGCTGGAAGGGAGAAGCATTGGGGACGAGAGGAAGAGCCTGATTTGATGCATTATCCTGTTCACGGTATGATCCCCAAGGCACAGGAGATACTTCCCCTGGTGCCATACCCGACGAGAGGTAAGGAGCGTAGGGATCACTGATGCCACGCGAATTGAGTCCAACATCTGCCTCCGCATCCCGTAAACGATTCCGCTTTTGTTCCTCGACGTCGCGAGAACGAATGCCATCTTCAAAAGTGTGAAAAGCCAAGTGAGAGAGGAAAACCTGATACATAATGTCAAAATAAAATCTTTTCTGGAGATGAGCGACCACACCTTGTGCTGGCCGATGACAAGGTCTCTCTCAGTCAATCCAAAAGTCGTTCTCGCCTGCTGAATCCTTTCCAGCGCTTCACCCTCTGACACACCTGCTGCTTCCAAACCAGCCGAATAGCGCTCGCAAAACTCATCTGGGGTCATCCCAACCTCAAATACATTGATCGATCGCTTTGCAATCTCCACCAACCCAACGCTGCGTACTTGACCCTTTACACTCCTCCCTTCCAGCTGATTTGGGAGCTGTGAATCGTTGGGATTGACGCAGAACACGAACCATGCTTGCGCCTCATCCAAAGTCTCAAACAGCGTATCCAGCGCTGCCTTGAACTCACCCGCAACACAGGGGGCCCCTCCAGAAGAAGCCTCTTCAGCTTCTTCCTTTTCGTCATCTCCTCCCTCCCGAAGAGTTGGCAAACGCTTGATTGTATGTTTCCTTCGCGTTGAGGGCGCACGCATAGGCTTTACAGCCTGTTGCGCAGCGACAATTGTATCTTCATTCCTCGGATGAGCCTGTGTTGCAATGGCCTTGCCTGAGAACAGGCCCTTGATAAAAGGGTTTATAGACCCCGAGACTTCATCAGTACCCCGGAAAAGTGAAACAAAGTCCGGATTAAGTGCATCAAGATTACGAGCGAGAAAATTCTCGGAGGAGTATGTAACTGGTCCATTGAAATGGTTAACTGTGAAAGTTGGGTTTCCATTTCGATCGCTAGACCCAGTTTTGAACGACGAGTGGTTACCCCACCGCTTTTGGAATGCCTCAACCATAGTCTGATCTGTCTTACGCGGAGCGCGATGGGCCTGATCATCCATTATATGGATAAGTCCACCGGGCCTGTGCTGCAGTAGACGAATACATTCAGCGTTATCGAAGTAGGAGACTTTGGGGACGAGGCGCGAGATACCCTCATTGGTGTATTCAGCGACATGACTCTCAAAAAGCCTCTTCTGCGCCCAACCCTGTAATCGTTCGTTTGCAAAATTGATACAAAACTGGTCAAGTGAATTTGCACGACTTGTCATATTCTGAGGTCCAGGGAGATCGAAAAGACCGATAAACGTAGAGAAGTCCTCCTTGCAGAGGCGCTGATTGATGTGTTCATTAAGCCACGCAAATAAAAGAGAGTAGAGGTTCTTCGCAAGGTCGTCACGGTTATCTGAAGCGCCGTCGGGGTCTAAAAAAACGGTGCACAGCTCCTTCTTCATCAATTTGGTTTTGTACGATAACGCAGACTCGAGGGCAGATTGTGGGATCCCTAAAAACTCAGCAACAATGTTCAGAAGATCGGTGTTGCGTACTACGGCGGCATCTTCATTCCGACTTCGATCTATCGTGAATTCGAGATTTCCTAAGTGCAATATGGCAGCGACGAGTTGGCACGTCTGCGCAACATGGCGCTTTGAAAGCCCAATAGTCTTAAGAGCAACCTTGAGCTGTTCAAACCGTATTTCATCATCGTCTCGTCCTCCATTCAACCTCCCAGCAGCATTACGCTGGCCAAGATATCGATATGCCGTCCTGTCAAGGAGGTGAAGGTGCTGCCTCTCTTCGGGGGATGCACCGGCGACAAGATAGTAGAAGATATGAAAGTTGCGCTCGCCTGAGGGTGCACCAGCCACGCGATTTCGCTCCAAATAATAATCTAGCGTTTTGACACCGCAGAGTCGACCGCGCTCGCTGAACTGCAGCTCAGTATATTTTCCAAAACGAGAGGCATTGGGATTGAAGAGAGTTCGAGCGTTTCCAAATGATTCGAGCACAAACTCGGAGGCCGGGACCTGTGTAGCAAGCTTAGACCCTTTTTTTCCTGGGCTACTGACACTCAATTCCAGTAGCGTTTTGATAGCCAGACGACGGTTCTCCGACTTTCCACTGCCTGTTTCTCCTCTAAAAAAGTTTTGAGACCATGTATGTGGTGATCAATGGTACAACTGCTAACCTGAAGATTAGAGTCTGGTCCTGGGTCGTGCGCCTCATGTGATAATATGCATTATTCGCGAGTTGAAAGATATGCGGGGGAAGGGGCTGTTTGTGCTCCGAGGTATCACGATACTCTGCAGCATATTTGTGCAGAACAGAATCCGAGTTTGAAGTTACATATTTGTGGGGGTTGAGAGCAACCAGCCCTGAGGTTCCAATGCTGGTGTAGATGTTGTCTGTCATGAACCTTTCTCGAAGGCATGCGACGATGAGTTCGTCCGACGGAGGCGACAAGTGGGAGAGGTCGATGACGGCCTCGAGCCGCTGGTGGACGTTCATGGGTGGTTCTGGTATAGGCGCAAGGCGGCCGCTCCAAAAGCCACAGCTAAGGGACGTTGCACGGTGACCAACACTATTCCCACGCATTCACGTGCATCATATCCCTTGAAACAACTCGTAAATAATTGACAAGTAAATCTATGTTGCCTATTATCTACTGGACCAACCCTGCTTCCTTGGCCAAAGAGTAAAAGATGGTTTCTTTGTTCGCTAGAAGGGTTTCCGGAGTGTCGAATTCTGCAACCTGTACAAGAAAATCAGAAACCATCGAATGCCAGGTAAAAGTCCCACTTTGCCAGAATCCATTACTAGCACTCGGTCCGATTCAACGATCGTGTTCAAACGGTGCCTATAAGGTGTTCCAATCGTCAGTAACACCATAGTGATATTGCATTTGCGTACGCGATGGTTAACATCGTGACATCCGCGAAAGCAGGTCCACGAATGATTTCTTGAATGGCTCGGTCCGTATCCAGATCAACTGCCGATGTGGCTGCGAGGAGGGATTGAAGATCAATTCCAAAAGGTGGATGGGGACTTTACCTTCATCTAAAACCAGAATTTTTGACTACAGGACAAGACCAGTTGTATCAACCGCAGAATGAATTCAAGTGTGCATGATACCTTGCGAAGCAGAGCTCGAGCAAAACATAACAACTGTCTTTGGCCCGAAGAGAGAGATGAACCGCCCTCTCTTACCGGTGCGTCCAAACCTTGCGGCAAGGTTTCTACATAATCCTTCAAATGCGCCTGTCGCACACTCAGAACGATGTTTTAGAGAAGCTGATATCACTATTACCGACCTGGCTCAAGGCACTCCAAATATCAGCGTCAGTGTGTTCACCGACAGGATCTATATTTTCTCTCAAGGTACCCTCAAACAAATCAGGGGATTGAGGTACGATAGAAATGTTGGAACGAACTGTTAAATAAAAATTCATTTATGTTGAGTCCTCGACCGCAGAGAGAAAGCATACGATCATGCAAGCCAACCATAGTGATGTCCACTGAATCAATGAAGATTTTGCCCTCTGCGGGCTCGATGATGCGAAAGAGAGCAAGTAACAACTGAGAGTCAAAAGATAAGCACCACAGTGGGTACGAGGGACAAAGACCACCAACGGATGACTTTCCAGCACCAGTCCGACCACATACTCCGATTTTCTCTTTGGGTTTCTACGCACTAGTCAAAACAGAGTAGGAAACAGAACCGATAAATGGATTCTTACAATGACTAAAGAAATATCTTTCAGAACAAAGTCGAGCTCCGGACGATATTTCGTGAAATAATGACTAAATTTATGATGAAAAGTCACTAGAGTAACAGTACAATTGACATACCGGAATTCTACTTCTCCATGAGAGGGCCACGCGTCAGATGGTTTATTTTCAGGAATTTCCTGAGGTGCCTCCGGCTCTACCTCCGTCTGATGCAGAATACGTTCTACACTAACGATATTCTGTTCAACCTCGCTAGCAGATCTCACAACCCAATTCTGCAACTATTCAGAACAGACACAAGACAGGAAGAAGAAAGCCTACCAAAGAAGAAGTCGTATTCAGCGCATACGATAATACTAAACCCACCAATCCAGCATCCACTCCGGTAGTAATCAATGCCGTCATTGCCAGCAAAGCAGCGATGAGAATAATCATAGCACCGACGAACTCGAGTCGTACAGAAAGCCATCGATTTACGGAAATGCTCGGGAGATAACATATCTGATTACGATCAATTCGTTGCTGGTTTGCAGAGATAAAAAGAGACTGTTGATTGAACGCCCGGATTGTCGAAAGACCTGCCAGAGATTCAGAAAACCACGCGAAAATCGGTGAGCGTGACACAGCATCTAAGCGCTTCAGCTCCCGAGAAGTCGCTAAATAATACCTAGAAGAAAAATGTGAGCTTCGATGTGGAGGTTAGGGATCGGAACATACTTCATTACTTGAACATCGAAGAAACCCAGAGGTATGACCGCAATTAGAAACGGCGGGAAACTGCCTCCAATAACGACGACAATCAAGAGACATACAGCAAGGGTACGGCACATTCCCTGGATCACTCGGCCAAGTATTTGATCAACAACATAAGTATCGCGAGAGAACAGATTGAGAATTCTGATTGAATCAACAAAGAGCAAACGAGACAAGTGCCTAACCCTCACCTTCCAGTGGGTGTCAATTCGAAAAAGCTCAACGGAGCTCGCATCAACGAATCAAGCATCTAAAGAACAGAATAAGAAAAAAAAAACCCTCGACACCGATTTGCCTGACGTACTCCATCATGAAGACGTTTTGCACTCCTCAATGCGCAGAGA
>QFEW01002016.1:5338-18360 GCA_003316525.1 Termitomyces eurrhizus
AGGGGGTGGGGTCAAAGGAACCCTTGCTGGGGGGATTGGGCAAGGTCCACTAAGGATGGGCAGGGTCTCCAGTAAGCCCCCAGGGATGCTCCCGTACAAGGGGGCCTCTACAGGTCAGGCCATGGCTAGGTTGGGTGGAGGGGCCCAGCTGGCTGAGGGCCCCAGATTGTAAAGGGACAGATCAGGGGCCCAGTGGCAGTGGAGGCATTGGGGTTCATACGGGAGAGGTGGGTAGATGGGGCAGAGGGTCTGTGCAGAGTAGTGGTCAGAGACCAGATGTCCATAGGGGTCGGTCTGGTAATCTGTGGGGTAGTAGGTATGAGTATACATAGCCATCAAGAACAGTGTAAGGAGAGAGTCTTGATATTATGTCAGGTTCTGCTGAGTTAGGGGCTTTCTGAAAAAGCAACGCCCTTACAAGGTGGACTTAATCTACAGGTACTCCAGTGTCTGGAACTCTGGGCTGAGCTCTGGGGTTTAAGATGTGAACAGGGGGATTCCTGAGATAAGGGACTTGGTCTGGGGATCAGATGAAGTCAAAAGGAATTAAGAGGATGGAGTCGAGTCAAGAACCAGAGGTTCTAGGACAAGACCCAGTTAGTAAAGTTTAAGTTGCAAAGTGCGTACCAATCTTAAGAGCACATGAACAAATTGAGCATGCTAGTCAAAGCATGCCAGTCAAGCGTACCAGTCAGTGTGTACCAGTCAATTACAGGGCACACAAACAATCAAACGCAATATCAAGATTAGTGAATACAAGGAGGGGGCTACTCTATAAGTACTACACAGTTCTGGGGTGTCTGGGACAAGTTCTGGGGGGCATTGAGTAGAGGAAGGAGACTGTATACCAGAGATCATGCATGCGGGGCACACAATCAATTGGCACAGAGGGTGAGTCATGATGCGTGATGTGTGATGGCCGGGTTGAATGGCGTGATCTGATTGGTGATTCCGGGATGGTGGTCAGGCCGTTGGGTAGTCCTGGGGTCCATAATGCAGGGCTGTTGGAGGTACTGCATGATGGCAGGTCTTGCTGCTTGTGATGGCAGGGGGTTGTGTCATAGGGTTGGAGGAGGGGCTCTGGATAGAGTTCTGGGGATGTCCTGGGGTGGTTCCAGGTAGGAGGGGTCGTAACACTTACACTACAACAGATTGAGGTATATATACGTTTTATGGAGGTTATGTAAGGAGCATATGTCAGGACAGGAAATAGAGAATGAGTGTGGTTGGAGTATCACGTTTAGCGGCAATCTATGATGAAGAGCAATTACACAAGTTTCCACTATTGACAGATAATTGAGATCTCAATTATAGATCCTCATATTTGGAGTGAAGCGAACGAAGAATAGGTCAGTAAAGCATCCTTCATCAATAAGAAGAGGAGTTGGTGGTTTATTGTTTGAATAATATCTGAAAGCCATTTAGCCAATGATCAGACTCAATGTTTTGTTACAAGTGTCTGAGCAGTATTTATGTTGAATAAGCCTGAGGAGTAATTGTGTGCTGTGGCAGATGATAAGATCAGTTTCATTGGTGCCCAGAATTTAATTTACTTACACAAAGTCATGGCAGCCGACATATGTGACTCTGAGCTAACTGAAGTTGAACCCATCAAGTCTGTAGTATCAGACCAAATTAATCAATGATCTGACTGAAAGATCCTTGGCAAGGTTGATGGTGAATGCTGATGCAAAATGAGGCAGTTTCCTTTACGTAAAGTAGCTCAAAATGGAATTTAAACTGAACTTTTATTATATTTCAACTTGCTTAGTTTCACAGAGTATGTGGGGCAAGAGTTACACTCATGCACACTTTGTAAAAGTGTTGTTTAATTTTTAATTTATTTTTATTTGAATGAGAAACTTAGTTCACACTCAAAATGGGCACAGATAAGTATTATTACTAATGTCCAAAGTCAACTAAAGTGCTTGTTGGCCTAAGATGTCCACTCACTGGGGACTCTGAGCCGTGGCAAGTGAGTTGCTTGCCCGACTCCTCTCAATTCCTCTCCTTTTTATACTTTTTCCATCATGCACAGACCACATTGTACTGGTGTGTTTAGCCAGTGTTTCAACCTGCAACTGGTGCTGGGTATTTGGTTCAACGTGTTGCCAGGTCTGGGCCATGGTGGCAGCATTGCCGTCACTTGGTAGTGAGGCTAAACGTTTCTCCACTGATTTTGTCAGCTACACCTTGTTCTATTTTTCCCTCCTTTCCTCTCTTTTGCTCCTGGCTTCTCTGCTTCTCTCCTAGCACCTTCATTGTAGTGCTATGGTAGAATTGGTGGTGCTGATTACAGAGTAGTGGTGGTGCGTGGAATGTAAGGGAGATGACAATGTGTGTGTCGAGTTTTGATCATGATCAACTCATGATCGCTTGATGGGATTGATCTGGCTGTTTTTGTTACTGATGGATGAGAAATTCAATGGAACAAACTGAACAGCATTTAAGACAATTATAACCAAAGCTGCATGTGGGCAAGGATTGTTGGGATACTTAAATGGGACAATCATAAATCCAGATCATGGCTGAGGGAAGAACGAAGATGAGCAGAACATTGTAGAAACGAAGTGGTGGGGAGCATCAAACCCAACAGCCAAAGAATGGATTCAACATGATGCATATGCGTGTAGTATGATCACTCTGAATGTTATAAATCCAGTTGGAGCCAGAGTAAATTATGGAAGGATTAGCAGCGGAGGCATGGGCATCACTCACCATGATTCACAATGCTAAGTCTGATCTGGGACTAATTCACACTGAAGAGGAGTTAAACACCATCAAATACATGGATGGGTCTAACATTGAAGCACATTTCTGAGCTATGTGTACCACTTGGGCCAAGGCAAACATCCAAGGAGCAGGAATTGACGATAAACATTTCTGCACATACATCTCTTGGGCAGCAGTAACTGGTGCACTCTTAACAGAGAATACGTCAGCCAAAGTTATTGCGAGACTCACCATGCATGCATTGTTATTACATGGACCAAATGTAGTAGTGCCAGCCAAGTCAGTACAAGCATTGTCAACTCAGGCTGGGAATTATCAAGGAGATAAGGAGAAAGTAGTATGCGACAATTGCAAAAGGACTGGCCATTTGAAAGAGAAATGCTTCAGAAAAGGTGGAGGAATGAAGGGACAATTCCCTGACTGGTGGAAAAAGGGGAATAAGCAGTCCCAGAGTACAACAGCAGCCTCTAATAACCCACAACCAATGACAATGACTACTCCTATGGCACCACCATAGGCTAACACTACGGTAGTCTCAGCTAGCAATGCTGATAATGTTTGATGTTTTGCATTCATGACTATGTCAGCGGTAAACAATAGAGATTCAAAACAGGAAACCATCACATATGCTGACTCAGCTGCAAGCCACCACTTCTTTACAGAGAAATCAGACTTCATCACATACAATACCCCTGACCATGGAGATTTAATAGGGTCTATGGCAAAAGGTGGCAAATTCAGAATCCATGGCTGCAGACGAGTCCAAAAATGGGTCCAGTACAAGGGAGAAATGGTGGAGCTTACTTTCAAAAATGTGTTACAGGAGATACTGAGAGTTGACTGTAATGATGAACCTATAAACAAGAACATAAACAGTACAAACAGCATTGAAAAAAACAGTGTTAGTAAACCCAGGAGTAACCGACAACATTCATCGCACTGCCATGACAGAACTGAGGAGATCAGCCTGTATTGCCGCCAAAACTGCCACCAACTCTGAAGTGAGAAGCAACGTGCCAATTGAAGAGAACTCATCTGACCCTGAAAGTAAAGAAGAGACTTTTTGAGCAGCTCCAGATGCATTAGCAACAAGAGTCCTTGAGTCAGATAACTTATGGGTACCAAAGTCATATTCAGAGGTGATGACAAGGCCCGACCTATGGAAAGGCCTGATGGATGAAGAGATGCAACACATGTATGATCAGAAAGTTTGGCGACTGATTGAATGTCTGGATGGAGCATGTACAATGAAAAACTGATGGACTTTTGCACTTAAATATGATGCAAATGGAAAGGTTATTGGATGGAAAGCACAATTGGTCGCAAAAGGGTTTTCACAATTTCCAGGAGTTGATTTCTTTGCCACATACACCTTGGTGGTAAAGTACGAGTCATTACGCATAAATCTTGCTGTCAGAACAGTTAAAGACTACAAAATATGGCAAATCAATTACATGAGCACATATCTTAACACACCTACACAAGTACCAATTCTAATGGAGCAACCAGAGGGATATGAAGTGAAACCAAGCGACGTGCTTAAAGTCGATATCAATTTGGGCATACAAGTTCAGGGGAGTACCAAAAGACATGACGCAGATAGCAAGAAAAGTCTAGTGTCACTCTTAGATAAGGCGATATATGGAACAATGGATGGTGCTCACAACTGGTGGCATACTCTCAATGAGGACATGAAATGCTTAGGCTATACACAATCCAAGGCAGATCAGTCTGTACGATCAAGGAATAGGAATGGTGAGATCACCATTACGAGCATGTACACAGACGACACCTCAGGAATGTCATCATCAAAAGAAGAAGCCATACATGCACAAAAGGAACTGGGGGAGAGATACAAGATCAAAGATCTGGGAGACATCAATTTCATACTGGGCATTCGAGTTACATGCAACCAGACAATGAAACTTATTGTTCTAGATCAAGAGGAGTACTTGAAACGAATCCTAGAAAAATATGGCATGACAGAGTGTACCCCAAAGTATACACCACTACCACCAGGCATAATCCTTAGCCAATCTGAATCACCAGCTACAGAAGAAGAATGCCAATACATGGCCGATAAACCATACAATGAAGTGCTGGGGTCATTAATGTACGCACAAATAGGCACACAACCAGATATCACATATGCCATCACATCGTTGAGCTGATTTATGTCGAACCCCAGGAAACAGCACTGGTTAGCACTGCAACACGTAATGCGATATGTAAAAGCCACCCTTCACTATAAGTTACGATATCAAGGGGCCAAGTACCAGGACTACGTACCCCAAGGTTATTATGACTCGGATTTTGCAGCAGACATAGACATGCGCAAATCCATATTGGGAGGAGTGTACCTGCAAGCTGGAGGACCCACAAGTTGCAGTTCAAAGTTCCAGGACACAGTCTCCACATCAACTACTGAGGCCAAATATATAGCACTAGGGAGAGCTGCTGAGCAGATCAAGTGGATGTATGCAGCACTCTCCAAAATAGGAATGGCAGTTCCCAAGCTGGCTCAACTAAAGGGAGATAACAACAGATTGATCACGATTGCTGAGAACAAACAAAACCACAATTGAGTAAAACATATCGATGTTCAGCATCATTTTATACGACATTGCATGGAAGAAGGAGACATCTCGATAACATATGTACCAAGTGCAGACAACATAGCTGACTTATTCACCAAACTGTTACCATGATCACAACATGCTAAGTTCTGTGCAGAACTCCGTTTATTTGAGAACTGATGCGTACCACAAATCTGGGGGAGTGTTTGAGAAAGAGTCATGAACACGTCATGAACACATGACCAGAGAGTAGTCAAATCAAAGAGGAACTTAATCATACCTCAGTCGTTATCACACCGACTGAGGTATGTTGTCTCATTGCACAAAAGTATTAAGAGAGCTGATAGTGTACCTATAGTTGGACTGTGTAAAACAGGTAGCATATAATATGAGTCGTTATCACACCAACTGAGTTGGACTGTGTAAAACAAGTCGTATCAATGCCTGCATCGTCTGGAAAGTGTGCTCATCATATTTAATAATCTTAAATATGAGTTCTGCCTTTGTAGTGTTGTGCTCGTAATAGGCCCTGTTAGAGTCTAGGCTCCCCCCACGAGCAAGTTCCATGGAAAGTGTAATCCCATGATAAGAGTTGTTACCAATATCTAACCTCTGTAGGAAGGGTATGCGAATGACGGCGTGGTTCTTTCGTTTGTCTGGTTGCAGAGCCCGAGCGGCATCTCGGGCAGGATCCCCTGTGGAGACAAGAGGCCCGGTATTGATAAATTGAATGTAAAGGAGTCCACCAAGGATAGCATCGGTGAAATGAGCCGGAATAGGTTCCGATCTTACGTCGAAGGAAGTTAAATCCGTCATCTATCATTTGAAACCGGACGTGGGGGGGACGAAGTGACCATCAATGACTCGGACGTGAGGAAGAAGACGATATGGGTGACTTACTGCGATGGCTAGGTGGTTCGGACAGATAGATAGTAGAGTAGGTATGATCAGGGAGAATAGGCAGTATTTATGATGAGCAATTCTTGAAGCCAAGTTGGCCCTGTATTTATAATTTGAATCAGGGTAACCAACCCCTTGTACAAGCAACATAAACAACAAAAATTTCCAGGACATCCTTGTTGTATTCAAATCAAAGAGTGTTGTATACATAAGGGCTGTTTATTATCGTTCAAGTGTTGTTGTTGAACATCGTAATCTTGTGTGGCGGCAAGACATAGAAATATGTCTTGTTCACACCCTAACAAAACTTAATGAAGGTATGCAGCCATAATGGGATCGGATACTGCCTTTATCTTTCGTCTTCCTTGGAGAAATCCGTCAGAGCAGAAAAGTCTTCGGCTGCTATGCACCCCCTTTCCCTTCCCCCACAAAACATCGAAATGACCTGAAGTTGATTGGGGCTACAAGCACGCAAATGAAAGACGAAGGAAGCACGACTTGACTCGAATGTGTTTTCTAAAAAGATCAGCTGCAAGAATCCCTTCCTCGCGTTCACCCTTTCTCGACATACGGTTCGACAGTTGATAATTAAACTGGAATTCACCGACACATTTGCTCTGCACTAAACCATGGATGTCCGGTCTATTGTGCGAGTTTGATGATCACAAGAAGAAGAAGAAAAAACAAACAAACAGAAACAGAAACAAAAACACAAAAACAAAAGCAAAAACAAAAACGAAAACAAAAAAAAAACAAAAACAAAAAACAAAACAAAACAAAACAACGAAAAAAACAACACTAGAAGGTTTATCAGTTAATGTATCACGTCGATTGTCTCTGAAATGCCTCTCGCGGAGCATAAACGATGAGAGTAAAATGAAATGTACATTTCGGTGATTGGTCGGACTTTGTAAGCACTTGAACCGCGAGCGAACTTTGCACATGCATAGAACTAAGGACAAAAAAGCTTTTGCGTCGCCCAAAAACAGGGGCACAATGTATTTCCAAGTCATCTAAAACTTTACAGGTTTATTCCAGCCTGAAACAGCATCGGTCAGTCATGGAATTAATAGCCTGCAATCCTCCTACATACCCAACTTGTTATTATTGGTTATCTTGAAAAAATAGGTAGCACGTTCCAAGCTATACAAGTTCTGCGATTTCTGAAATCCGATATGTCGGCTAATTACACCACTCCACGCATCTGCAAGTGAGTAAGACATGAACGTTGCTGGAGCAAATCCGCTACGCCCGAAGTCAATGACATACAAATCTCGCCCAGACACAAGGAAGTTGCCCAGAGTGAGGTCATCATGATAGAAGCAAATAGGATCGGCAGACAGATTTATGGTATGTTGAAGGAATTTCAATACCTACATCGTTCAAAATCAGTATCTTCCATGTTTTGCGTAAAGAAACCTTACATTGTTGATCTGAAAGTCCATTTGTTGTACGGATTCATACGTCGGTCCCTCAGCACCCCGCCAGAAGCTATGACGCATCGCACCACCCCCTACCGGCCCGAGCTTCCCATCCTCGGGGCGTGGCAACTTCATAAGCCATTGAACCGCCTCTACGATGCGAGGAATATCCGCTTCAGTGGCATGTACACTGTCTACGTACTCCATGACAATATAGCATCCTGAGGGTGCTTCCCATGCATCATAGACTTCTGGAACCTTGAACGGTGCACTAGGATCACGCTTCGAAAATTGATAGACGTAGTGTTGTGTACGAGCCTCGCCAAGAGTGACACGTCCACCAAATTTAACGAGAGCAAGCGGCGTAGAAGTATCAGAAGGTCTGTAGACATAATGAGAGGTGCGACGTTTATTAATTTCGAATTGTTCGTAGTCGTGAGCTTTGCAAAGCTTGACGAGCTCGTCACGAGAGGGTAGGCCCGGTATTGTTTGAGAAACAATGCTCGTAGAAATAGACATAAGTGCTGGAGAAGGAGATACACTGCTGGTGCTGGAAACTGTTTCCAACGAGAAAAGCAAAAAAGAAATGTGTCATACTATTTATTTGTCACATTTTTGCCTTGGAAAAAGACATTTTTCATCGTCTCTAACCTTTTTCCCTCACAAATATATGCCTCAAAAATGGCATAACACATTTCTTTTCCACTTTTTCCAAAGAAAAAAGTCTTGGCTGCCAGCAGTGATATCGAGTAACGAACCTGCAGCTGCCACCATATTTGTACCTATTTCTTACCTCAGACCGAAATCAGCCATTGTGGGCACGTGATTCACGCGTAGCCCCGGTGACTTGTTCCCCCACAAATTCATACTGGACTTACACCAACCCTAACTAATTAATGTTAATGATACATGCATGCTGTCCGCCCACTTATTAATTGACCAGATGTCACATTCACCTCAGTTTTTGTTGTGTGCCAAGTGTCCTTTATGCTGGAATCACCTGGAGGCTAGAGGCCACGGTGGCTCAGCTGGCACCACCGTGGTCTGAAGCAGGGGTCACGTGCTCTTGCAAGTGAAGAGGATGCAAGTTCAAACTGCACTCATGTGGAAAACACTTTAGATGCCACATGGGTTATTTCAATGCCGCTAGAAAGCCACTGCCTGCACATGTTGACTAGGGAGGCTTTGTTGTGCAGGCGATAGTTGGGTAAACCAATCAACATGTGACTTGATGAAGCAATGTGACCACTGCACTCCTGTTTGAAACAGGAAAAATAGTTAGAGTTGCCCAGTGAGACGGAATTGGGAGAGGTTAAACTTGCGGATCAAGCATGTCCTAGTATGGGTGGGTGGAAAAAGAAGGTGTCAATAGTTTGATCAGGCTGCTGACATAATGTGTGGTCCATCAGATGAGTTGGCACAGCTGTTGAGGTTGGAGTAAGGTTGATTTGAATCAGCTGCTTATCATTGGCTTAAACCGGCAGGTGGCAGGACTGTCATTGGCCCCAATAGATCCAGATTTGACAGAAGAGGGGGATGGAGTGGTAGTGGGTATGGACAGGGACATGGACAAAGTACCTACATACGAGGACAAAGATACGTCCCAACAACATCCACCTGCATATACTAGAGAGATAACAACCACAACGGATGATATGTATGGCAATGGTAATAGCCCTTCCCAGGACAGAGAAGACTATGACACCACCATTGAGATTGCCTTCGACGACGTCCTGGGAGGGATTGGAGATGGAGTGTGGACCACAAGTAACCCAATAAATGCAACAAACAAGTCAAGATCACCCAGCCCCCCAAGGGACCCAGCCCTGCAAAGGAATGAACTCCTTGGAGGTATAATGGACTGGCAAATAGATCACCAAGATGAGAATGAAGAATTGAGTCAGAACTCATAGTTTTGGAGAAAGGAAAAAAGAGGAAAAAGAGGAGCGCTAAAGGTAGCTTCACTCAATATGAAAGGAGGTGGATTGGAAAGAACCAGATCTAAATGGATGGAAATATGTCAGGTGATGAGGAAATCCAAAATAGACATACTGGCTGTCCAGGAAATGCACATGAGCAAGGAAATGGAAGATGAGGTAAATGAGATCTTCAGCAGGCACATAAAAGTAGTGTCAAACATCGACAACGAATGACCAAATGCAAAGGGTGTAGCATTTGTGATAAACAAGAGCACTATGAGATGGACAGAGATGAAGTCATCATCCATGGCTTCTGGGAGAGCAATGGTAATCAAAATCCCATGGTTCGAAGAAAAAACTGTGAAAATCCTAAATGTATATGCACCAAACAACCAGGTGCAAAACCAGTTGTTCTGGAAGATTATTTGAGTGTACTGGGCAAATAGACCAGGCTTGAAGAAGCCAGACATAGTACTAGGGGATATGAATGTTGTCGAAGAAGCAATCGATAGGATGCCAGCTCATCCTGATTATGGCCTAGCAGTAGAAGCACTGAGGGATATGAAGTCCCTCTTTAGAGTTGCTGATGGATGGAGAAGGCATTTCCCAAATGATGTGGAGTATTCTTTCTACATGACAAATAGACCAATCCAATCAAGGATAGACAGAATATATTTAAAGAAAGAGTTGATACAATATAGCTGGGAATGGAAGATCAAATGCACTGGCATAAACACTGACCACTTGATGGTCTCTGCAAAGATCCTAAGCCCAAGACAACCTCCCATAGAGGAAGGTAGGTATGCAATGCCTATATGCATCCTAAAAGATGAAGAGTTGATAGCCAAGATAATCAAGATTGGAAAGGAATATGAGGAGACCTTGGCAATGGTTAAGACAAACTGCACACTAGATAGTAACCCACAAACGGCACATAAAATGTTCAAGGAGAAGGTAGTGAACAAAATACGCTAGTTCTCCAAGAAACAGAAGCCTAAAATACTACAGGAAATTGTGGGCCTGAAGAGAGACTTGAATAAAACTATGAACAACCAGAACCTAGATGAAGAAGCTAAGAGGGTAAATGCTGGGATTATCGACGATAAAATAAAGGAACTGGAGACAAAAAGATTCACAAGAGCAAGAGATACAGTGGCAGTGAACTACTTTGTACACGGAGACACACTGACAAAGCCATGAATCAGCATGAATAAGGAAAGGAAGCCACAGGACATAGTTGTAGCATTGAAAACTGAAGAGAATAAGATAGAGAGACACCCAAGGAAGATGTCAGAAATAGCAAGAACCTACCACGACAATATCCAGAACAACGATGTCCCTGAATACAATGATGACTATGAAAAGCAAGTATCCGAAGTAATGGCTACCATTGATAAGGAACTATCAGAAGACCAGAAAATCAATGTCGGCCAAGCCTTTGAGAAGACTGAGATCCAGGATGCAATTAAGGCACTAAAGGATGGCAAAGCGGCTGGTCTAGATGGCATTGTACACAAGCTGTGGAAAGCTCTAAATGATGTGTTTGAAGACAGGAAGAAAAATGATGAACCAGGTTTCGACATAGCAGGAGCCCTAACAGTAGTCTTCAATGACATAAGAGACTTTGGGATAGTAGAAAGTACATCCTTTGCAGAGGGATGATTGTGTCCACTCTACAAAAAAGGGGACCATATGGACATAAGTAACTATAGACCTATTACAGTGTTAAACACAGACTACAAAATCATGACTAAAGCTCTATCAAGTAGGCTGGGTGTAGTTGCCCCACATATAATTTATCTAGCCCAAGCAGGCTTCATGAAAGGTAGACGTATAGAAGACTAAACAGAACTCGCTTGGATAATGTTGGACTGGTGTGAAGTGTTAGGAACAAACAGAATGATTGTCTGCCTGGACCAGGAAAAGGCATACAACAGGATATTACACCCCTTTTTATGGGCATCCCTACAGCACTTCAACTTTCCAAATGAGTTTATTGGGCTAGTAAAGGCATTGTACATTGTACACAGATGCACAGACAAGTGTTATCCTAAATGGACATGTAAGTAAACCATTCAAAGTAAGAAGAGGGGTAAGGCAAGGAGACCCTATGTCCTGTCTGCTCTTTAATATAGCAATTGAGTCACTGGGACAAGCTCTAAGAAAATTGGACCTGAAAGGAATTAAAATTGATGAATCTATGGAAAGGATAATAGAGGCAATGTTTGCTGATAATACAATGGTATATCTCGTGGAAGATGATTCTCTCCAGGACCATGCTGGTGCAGGGCATCGGGAGCAAGGTTTAATATCCCAAAAACAGTAGCAGTCCTGGTGGAAACTGAGACATATAGAAATGATTTAATTAGGACAAGGAAGATGAGGGCTGAGAGCCCTTCAATACCAGACAATATAAAAATTGCCAGGGACAGCAAGGCTACATGACTCTTGGGCACGTTCATTTGAAACAGAGTAGACCATGCCAAGATCTGGACTCCGACAATAGAGAAGGTGCTGGAAGACCTTAAACAATGGGAGAAAGGAAAACCAATGATGGAAGGGAAAAGGCTGATAGCAGGTATGGTGTTGGGAGGATGGACACAATACAGAACCAGTGTGCAAGGGATGTCAAGGCACGTTGAGGATACGTTTGTCAAGATACTGAGGAACTTCATGTGGGGGGAATCATCCTGCCCCACCATTGGTCTGGACACCTTAATGTTACCTCATGAGAGGGGAGGTAAAAAGGTACTCAATATTAGGAGTAGAAATGAGGTGATAGAGCTCATGAAAGTAAAAAGGTACCTAAATCTGGGTCCAAACAGACCAGTGTAGGCAACAATAGCAGATAAAATCATTAAACAAAAGCTAGCAAGGAAACTATCAGATATGGAAGGACACCATTTCATGAACTCTTTCCTACAGACCATAAAAATAAATACAAGAGAAAAGGAAGAGGGCCTCCCCCCTCACCTTCAGAGAATGCTGAAAACTGCGAAAAAATATGAGGTAACCTTCCACCCCCAGATATTGGAAAACAATCTAAAAGATGAGATGCCAATCTGGTTCCACTTGAGTTTGGCAGGTGTGAAAAATATAAGAATAAACTCAAAAGTGGCAATATGTCAAAGAGAGGTACACAAGATATTGACAATGGGGGATATAAGATACCTGGCTGAACTGGCAGATACAAGAAAGAACCCAAGACATAAGACGAGAAAAAATTGTGCCTGCAAAAAGTTTAAGTGGGCCAGAGAGAAAGGGTGTAAAAATCTGCACAAGTGCAGCCTTGCAGCCCAAAATTTCCTATCTAAACTGGGCCAAAGATGGAACCTGGATATGCCAAATGAAAAGAGAGATCTGACAGAAAGAGAGAAGGAACTGAGAGAGGGGGAAGGCATACAAGTCTTCAATCCAGACATGATGATGCAAGAAAGCCTGAGAGAAGGCTTCCTGTAGCGTAGTCCGCTATG
>QFEW01002024.1:2625-16514 GCA_003316525.1 Termitomyces eurrhizus
AGGGGGGGGGTGTCGATTGCCCCGTCAGCCCACTCATTGAGCCAATAAAATGAGTGATAAATTCACAAGAGATCAAAAGTGTCGATTAGGGGGGGGAGGGTCGATTGCCCCGTCAGCCATAATACTTCAACGCTGCTATATAGGACAGTTCTATACTCGTGTATTTCTCGCAAACCATGTCTCTCGTACCAGCGATTAGGTTGTCAAGAAACATGGCTGTCGTCCCGGTCATCAAACCGATCACACGTCTTAATGCTAGGTCCGCGTCGATGCTCAAGTTCCTTGTCGAAAGAGCGAAAGTGTTGAACCTGGACTATGCTGTCGGTGGCGCCGTAGCACTCGCCATGCATGGTATTATTCAAAGACATACATGGGTCAGAGATCTTTCACTGGCAGAATAGTTATCTCATTGACACATGGATTTCAGGATGTCGATTTCTATATCTCTGCTGGAAGGTGGCTTGACTTCTGGGGACGGCTCTTGATAGATCTGGATGAGAGCAAACGTGAAACTGTCATCTTTCCAGGGATTCCACGAACCAGCCCGAATGCTACAGACCATGCGACAAAGGGGATTGTATTCAAACACTGTGACCTCAAATCAGATAAGAATACCAAGGCGGACGTCTCAGAGAAAGATAAAATGATAGAAAAGTACGTCGAGGTGGATGGAATTCGTCTCTGCGTTGTGCCTGTACTGCTTGTCAACAAACTGGGTGCTGTATCTCGCCTTCGACTGGCCACGCAAAATCAAGACAGATGTCAATGATGTCATGGCTATCTTACGGCACCTCATCTTCTCTAAACAAACCATCTCTCAGAGCGTTCAGCAGTTCTTGAAGGACCCAAAGGAGAACTTCAGCTGGGATCGGTTGCGGAAACATATAAAGATTGTTGCGCCTTCGATGTTACAATGTTACAATTGTGTTATCTACCTCCGCTAAACTATTAGCTAAGGACAAGTTAATGATAACCTGCCTCGGTAGACCTAGTAGTGATAACTAAACTAACGAAACTGTCTAAAATGGGCGAGTGGGGTAGCATCAAAACCCCGCAGGGAAAGCTTGCCACCACTGCAATAGAAGTACACACGGTTGCGCAGATACTATATACAGACCTCCTGTCAGGAAATACCAGCATGACTAGCGGCCAGGCGTTGCACTTGACCCCATATTCGACCGGCAAGCCTGATGGCGGACGAGTGCCATAGTGACGCGAAGTAGTAGACTTGACGTCTAGTTTCGAGCTTGGCGTCCGACTTCCCTTTGTCCGACTGTGTGAATAGATGCAGAACGTCAGGGATCCTGCCTAAGTAAAACATAGTGCTGTGCAGCGGCCAAACAACACTGTCATCACAATAAAGACACTTAGCGACTTGTTTAATCCTGGACGCGGTCTCTCGTGTCATTGAGCCCTTCGCCAGCAACTCGTCGCACTTGCTGTCTGTAGCACGGGTTACTTCTCTCAACGACTCCGCCCTCATTTCGGCGAAGCGAGGGCAACAGACGAATATATGGTGTTCATCCTCTACAACGTGGTTACATCCAAATCGACAGCGTGCGGTGGGGAGTTTGGCTCGAGATTGCAAACGCGCAGCCGTGGGAAGCTGACCGGCCCTGGCGTATAACTGTGTTACCGCCGAATAACAGGACAAGGCTCGCAAGTACGGAAATTCTGGAGGTGAACCTAAGTCATAAATAAGCCTTCTAAGTCGTAGTCCCTGACTGTACTCGAGATCGAGTGCTGTGCGTTGAGCGTGTTTGCAGTCTATGTAGTTCCTGGTGTTAGATTCAACCCAACCATCAGTCGCGTTGAATAAAGTGTATTCATCCATGCAGAACGTCGGGACGGGAGCGTAGTTCGAATCTATACAGCTATCATTGGTGATGGTCGGTTTTCCAAAAGATGAAGTCTACGGTATTGGTCAGTTATTAAAACACATTCCTCTTCAGCGCCACACCGAAACTGATGTCTGCTACTCCACAGTACAGTGACTAGGTCGCTTAGACAATAATTCACAAATTGCTATTGGAGGAGTAGTTGCTTGGAGCCTGCCCTGAACTATGTATTACTGTCATGATCAGATATTTTCCGATATATTTATTTATTTTTCCAAACAACGTACGGAGTTTGAAAAATGACGATTGCTCTGATGTTACAAAATTGTGTTATCGTTATCTACCTCCGCTAAGTGATTAGAGCTAGGGACGAGTCTGTTTTATTCAACGAAGCAACAAATGCGTCGCCGTTGCATAGTTGCCGTATGTTGCAGTGTTACTGCAGCACAGGACTGATACAAGCTTTCACTAGAACTTGCGCCTCCCAGTGCGTAAATTTACTCTCAACTCCAGTAGCCCTTGGACACAGTCAGTAATGACTTCTTCGAAGGCATGGAAAATCCTGACATTCCTTACAAGGTCCGAACCTTACCAGACAGGCAAGCGTCTTCTACTTGCCCTCCCTTCTCATAATCAAACTATCAATGTCCGAGTTGTCAAAATGTATCCCCCGACCAATTCCGTAGTTCTCCTTGTCGACAATCTGAGTCCTTCCCCAGACATTCCCCCTCGAGTGATTTTGAAGCTTGCTGATCGTCGCTTTGGAAGTGCACGAGAGGAATTTTTAAATGATCCAGGGTGGCCTTGGACAATAGACAAAGAACGTGACTTTCAAGCAGGTCTTCGCGCGTACATACAAGCCCATGGTCATCCTCCCGATCCCGATCTCAAGGTAAATAGTGATAATAATCCAGAGGAGGAAGAGGAAGAAGAACCGACGTGGATGCAGGAACTCCGACACTGGGACACCTTTCATTTCGTTCATCAGAAGGAGAAAGTAGCATACTCATATTTAAAAGATGCCCAATCGCGTGGTTATGTCCCCCAATTCTTCGGTGCAGTCCGTATTGCTATGTCTTCGGAAAAGGTGCATCCCTCGCTTGATCACATCGATGGACTCATGATGGAATATATCCCCGGCCAAACCATGGGGGAACTCGAACCAGGCGTTGACATATCCGATGAGGACGCAGAGGAAGTCTCTCAGAAGGTCCTGACTCTTGGCCGGCATTTGCGTCACTACGGCGTCGCGCATAATGATATACACCTCCACAACATCATCCTACGCGCACCATCCAACGATCCGGTCCTTATAGACTGGGGCCGTGCTTACTTCGAAAATGCTCAGAACAAGTGCTCTGCTGAAGAGAATTGGAATAGTATAGATCTCTCCCAAGATTTTGAGTCGGATATACGGAAGATCCTTCGGCACGGTCGTCCGTGGCATCGATTTAGGACTCCTATCTCTAATGAATGCAGGGAAGAACAGGCAAAACAGGTGGGCTGGGCGTGGACCAACTCTTGTGCGAATTGTTATACCCCTGAAGAGTTGGAGAGATTTTTTTATAGAGACCATAGTGTACCGGACAAGAACTCTGGGCTGCTGTGGAAAGTCAAGCCAAATGTCAAGACGAGACCTATTTTCGAACCATTCAAGCCTCTCACATGAGAAGTAGTCACCCTCCAAGTGTTATTTATCATTTCATTATATTATATTTTATTGTTGGCGTTGTCAATGATAAAATCGATGTTTCCACAAATGATGAGCTATCAATACTTGGACTGGGTGACAAGCCAAGTCTCGAATTGTGAGTGTGCAATAGGTATGCTTATTTGTATCTACAGTGCATGGATCCTTTACAATTCAAAGAGCTGAGTCAATACTACCACTCTCCATTTGGAGCTTCTCATCTTGTTTGAAAAGAGCAGAGATGGAAGATGAGCAGGTTAAGATTGAGGATCTGTTGCACCGTGTTTAAAATTGTTTTTATGTAGTACGTGTTTTTTGCTTCTCACAATATCTTGAAAAGTCAATTGCCTTGGACATGTTAGTATCCCTCTGTTAAATCTTTTTCACAGCTTAATGATGGCCACCATGGCAATACCTCAGGTAAAATATATTGTGAGTGAGTTTGCTACATGTATGATTGAGTTATGTAGTACATTCTCTACTATCTCAGTGACATTGGCCATCACCTTCATTGTAAATGGACGGCATGTAGCGACCGTGACCGGTTTCCACTCCTTTCGGACCATTCCCTGCTTACGCATAACTTGTTCGTACCTGCCCGCTGGGCACTTCCTTGATATATTAAACTACCTACTGGTATATAAGCACGCGTCTCTGTACAGCGTAGACAGTTCTTCCCAATTGCAGAGCTTACAACCGTTCTCTCTTGTGCGAAGACTCTGACTCTCTAGTGTGACCTCACCGTGACCACACGCTGCGGTTACATATTTTGAACGTGAACAAGCTCTAGCTTACTTCTACGCCTTTAGCACACTCGCTCACTATCTGCTGGCAACCCTTGGACTGATCACCCGAGGACACCCATAGTAGTGAGTACCCAAACCTATACCTATTACAAAAAATGTCTACTAGATATTCCCTACGAAACCCCCCACCCGGAAGGCTCTCAGCACGCCGATTGAGCCCCACGGCTGTCCGCAATACCGGTCCCTTAAAGCGCCCTAAAGCGCTGCAAGAGACAGGAAATGCGAGTACCGAGGAGGCTGATTGCAGATCGCCCCTCGAGCACCCCGCGGGCAGTAATTCTACCGTGATGCCCACCGATTTGGAGATGGAAGCCGCTGGGCTGGAAGCTGGCGAGAATGTTGATTCTGGCAGGAACAACGATACGGACTCTAGCGTTACGAGCTCCGAGATTGACGGTGACGATTGTCGCGATAGCATGGTACAACCTCATGTAGTAGATAATACCGCCAATGAAGCAGACCGTGTTGACTCAGCTAGGGGGAACAACTCCCACAAGGTGTCGGGTCATGAAGAAACTGAACCTTTTGACTCAACACAAGAGGAAACCTTCATGGAAGCTCGCAGAAACATGACCCATGAACAACGAGATCGTGTTGACAAACGGATGGAGAACATACACTCCATACCAAAAGTTACTCAGCCTGAAGAGGCAATGAAATCCAAGGGAAAGGGGATTGACCCAGGCAACTGGGGAGATATCCAATTCGACGAAGCGGAGATAGACCCACAGATACAACAGGAGATGATCGATAACTACCGGTCATACCATAACCTCCCCGACGATCAGACATACCACCCCGTACCTGAGGACCCTGAAAATGGAAATTATGTTAGCACCCCTGAAGAGAACGGGGAACCGACTGACATCGAAAGTCGGGGACGTGATGATGATAGTGAAATGATCACCTGAAAGGAACTCCTTGAATACCTGAGAGACCGTAAAGAACTCAACCGGAAGCTGGACCGACTCCAGAAGAAATGAGAGTCAGCTCACCAAAAAGGCAAGGATCGTGCTGGATCCTTACCCCTATCCAGTGAACTCGGAGAGCTGATTTGTAAGGTGGCTGAAGGCTCTAGAAAGAAGTCCAAGTACAGGCCGACTGCCAGAGGGGTAAAGGATAGAGCTGACCCGCTGAACTCTACCAAACCCATCACTCAAGTGACCCGTTGATGACGCCCAAAGTTTGGTCAGTAACAAATGTAACAATAGTGTTACCGTACCAAGAGTTTGCGTTGGGCGTGCTAAAAGTGATATGAGGAGTCCCGGGCAGGTCCCAGAGAATGCGCCTGTGAAAATGGATAAAAGTCGGTAATGGGGTCGGCAAGTGTAAAGCGCTAAGGTAAAGTGCCTAGGAAAGAAGCGGTAAGTGAGCACGGCAAAGGTAAGCGGCAAGAGCACAATAAGCTTAGCGAAGTCTAAGCGTTGATAATGCCTGCCATAGTTGCAAGGCACGAGTATGTCGAGTGTTGGCGAGAGTCTGCAACTGCCGACGAGTTCGACATTGCCGACCGTAAATGAGCTCTAGAGCGTAAGGGAGACTGAGGAAAGGGGAGCAGGAAACTCTGGTCTGTTATTCGATTTACAAGTCGGTAAGTACTTTTATACTACAATGAGTTCACCGTCGCCAGTGGCTAATGACGCCAAAGTGCGGTAAACTGGAAAATTTCATAGGGGTAGCTCCAACGGTTTCAGATCCCTACCGTCCATTCAAGAGCCTTAGCGACGCCAGGCGACAGATCACGAAGCTAAACCATCACTCCATCACCCTTCTGTCCGTCAGAGTACCTAAGCGATGTCAGGCGCCAAATCGAGACGCTAAGCGGTGTCAGATGCCAAGGTCAAACGCCAAGCTGTCCGTCAGTTTTTGATAGATCATCAGGCTTCTCGCTAAGCGCTGTCGTCAGTGACTGATGCCATCTGTCAGTTGTCATTCTGTCTGCCGATCGGCGCTATCACTGATTGGATCTGCTTCTTGCCATGCGCGGCCGTCAAATATTGCCAAAAATGGTTAGTTAGCGCGCGCTAAGGTATCCCAGACCTGTGCCGTGTTGCCGTAGCCTGCCGTTGATGCGCTGATCCTGTATGGGGTCCTATCACCGTGAAAGTGCGCTCGGACGCGCCTTGGAACGTCTGAACGCAAAACATAAGTATCTGACCGATGACTCCTTGAGTTCCTCCTCGGATGACAAATCTGGTCCGGATTCCTCGGATTCTAGTCCAGAAAGCGACGATGGATTGTCAGTGTCTGGCTATAGCTCCTCGTACAGCTGCACTAGCCGTCGACGAGGAGCCAGACGTCATCATAGATCCTCACATCGTCGCAGGTGCCCATGAGTACAAACGCTTATAAAGCCAACCCCACCGGAAAAGTATGGCGGACAGGTAGATCTTCAAGCGTTCCACAAGTTCCTGACACACGGAACTGCATATGTTAAGTACGGTTACGTAGAACATTGTAGACAAGTCATGGTTTTGTCCGAATTCTTGACTGGCAAGGCCTACATGTTCTACACACAATGTGTCTCCCTTAATCCCGAAAAGTGGAGCCTGCAAAAGTTTTTCACTGAGTTATTCAATTACTGCTTCCCAATTGATTTTCGTAATCAGCAACGCACCAAGCTACAGAGCTTCGTTCAGGAAAATCGATCAGTTCGAGATTACATCGCCGACCTCGATGAGCTGTTCACCATAGTGGGTGCGGACAGCAAGCGCGCGAAAGTTGTCAAGCTGTTTAATGGATTCCATGCAACTCTTCGTAAGGCACTTCTTCGAGAATACCTGAACCCAGAACATACCTCCTGGAAAGCCATGGTCTGCGAGGCTGAATACCAAGAGATGGCCAAAAACGTTGATCTCCGTGAGACCCCCTTGTCTAACCCTCAGAACAACAATCATCGAGGTCAGCCCCATCCGGAACGAAATGAGAACCATAACCGCAAAAGTAAGAACCATCCATCATCAGGATCGAGGCGCTTCCCATCAGGTGGCAGCCAGAGAGCCAACCTCCTTCCGGGCAGCCAATCCCCGGGTAGTAATCACGTAGTGGGGCAACGGCCCCCTAATCAGAAGAGTAACTCATCTTTTGGTAAGAATCCCGCTTCCACTAACCGGGCCCTCAGTAAGGAGGAGCGGGAAGAGTTAAAGGCCGCCAGCAAATGCTTCATCTGTAAAAGGGATGGGCACTTTGTGCGTAACTGCCCAGACAAGTCAAAATGGACCTCGAATGGCAACAGACCTCCTGGATTTAGTGCAAATAGCATCAGATTTACTGATAGCATAGACCTTGAGCGTACAGAGCAGCTACAAATCGATAGTCTGGGTGAGACAACGACCCCCCTTTCAATAGGAATGGTCAAGATAGGCGGAGCTCGTGAGTTTATAGATGACGTTCTATGGGAATCACGTCTGGGCAAGGAATATGATAGCGATGGTGACACCATCCCAGATCTGGAATCAGTATCTGACTCCAATGTCGAGGATGACTACAACGACACAGCCATCAGCGATGACGAGGTAGTACAAATGCTCAGCGATTTTACTGTTGATATGGGACAGGAGGAAGAGGAGGTACTGCTCACGCCCCCAATCGACTTCGATCGAATCTATCCCGTTGAAGTTGAGGATGGGAAGGAAAAAATTATCTTGATTGAGATGGAAGAAGGACCGCATTGCCACTTGGGACATGCCGTAGCAAGGAAGGTGGAGGACCTGCTAGAGGTTTTACAGCCCTACCCAGGAGACCCCGCAAATGTTCTACAGTTCCGAGGGCGCCGCTTCCTGGCTTACGTTGTGGATGGAGAGGAGATAATGATCCATGACCGGGTGTTCGGCATCTTTGAGAGCATTGAGCGCAGACAAGTGGAGAGCATCAACTTTCACATTGGGGAATGGTACGCGGAGAAGCGACACACGCACACTGGTGCCCCAATCAACAGGCATTCACACTATATGACCAGCCTAATCGTAGATCCTTACTGCTGGAACGCATGCCAAGTGTTAGCATCAGAGATCCCCTACCCAGGGGATGGTAAGCAGTGTGATCTGGTGTATCACCGCTTTGAGGTAACCCGGGACGACGAGTCATTCTGTATAGAAGATGACCATCTGGGATTTACGACACAGATAGAGGTGTTTCACCTCAAAAATCCTAAGTTTGACCTCGTCTCCTGGTACCAAAAGGAAGTCCGGGCAAGAAACAATGACGTAGACGTGGAGGACTCAGAACCCCCGTTCAGTGACGTCATCAACCTGAAGTATTTGTTCGAGCCCGGGGGATCGAGGCTCCCCAACGAAGCTGACCGTCCATTGGTCACAGACCGTGGCCGGCTCTTCAATCAAGCTCTGGGGCTATATGGCCAGCAAGTACCCATGGGAACCTATCCCTCGGTGCAGCGCAATTTGACCCACACCAAGGACCCATCCCAAAAGATTGCTAAGCCCTTGGTCATCGTAGTGAGGATCGAGGGCGAACCCGCGCGTGCCCTCGTAGACTCCGGATCGTTAGGGGATTTTATGTCCAGCACGCTGGTGCAACAACTCGGAATCAAAAAGAAGGAACTTCACTCACCCATCCCCGTGCAATTGGCAGTCCAGGGGTCTAGATCCCGGATCAATTACGGTGCAACTGCTAAGTTTGAGTATCAGTCTATTTCAGAGACCAAGTACTTTGATGTAATAAACCTTTCCGGATATGACCTCATCCTAGGAACGCCATGGTTGTTTCAGCATCAGGTCACCTTCGGCATTAACCCAGCACGGGTAGTGGTGGGTTCCCCAATGGCGCTCCCCTTGTCAGGCGGAGGAGTGATGCAGTTGGCGTCCCGATCAATGGAGTTGTATCAAGAAAGTTTAGACCAAGTTCGCAAAGGGTTGATAAAATATGCATTACCTATCTGTAAATCGGCAAGTGAAACCCCATTGCCACCTCTTCGTGCCATCAACCATGAAATAGACCTAATTGACCCCCACAGAGTGTACCCATGGCGCCCATCGAGGTGCCCGGAAGCAATGCGATCACAATGGATCGAGAAACACGATGCGTACATCCGGAGCGGACAATGGCAAGTGACTAGTAATGGCAATACCATGCCAATGATGCTAATCCCCAAACCCAGCAAATCGGGAGAACCTCTGCGGCTCCGGACAGTATTCGACCTTTGAGCACGCAACGCAAACACTGTAAAATGGTCGTTGCCGCTACCAGATATCAACGGGATCCTCTGCCGGGTCTCTAGAGGGAAATATCAGTCAATCCTTGATGGAAAGGACGCCTATGAGCAGATACGAGTAATCCCAGAACACGTAGATCGCACCACTGTCACTACGCCGGATGGAAATATGATCAGTAATGTGGTTCAACAAGGAGATTGCAATGCTCCCGCTACTTATCAGGCTTTAATGAACTATATATTTTCCCCATACATTGGGTGATTCCTAGATGTTTACTTGGACAATATAATCATTTATTCCGACTCATTATCTGATCACGTAAAACATGTTAAGCTTGTGATCGACATACTCCAGCGTGAAAAACTTTACTTGGGCGAGAATAAACTCCAATTCCTCTGTGCGGAGTTGAAAGTGTTAGGACGAATCGTCAATGATGAAGGCATCCGCATGGATCCTGACAAGGTTGACGCCCTTATGAAATGGAAGACGCCTACTAATCGCGACCTTCTAAGGGGATTCTTAGGTGCCGCTGGATATTTAGCAAACGATATTGACCGAGTACAAATTCCTATGGGTATTTTACACCAATTAACAGGTGATACCGTACCCTTTAGATGGGAATACACACATCAACGAGCCTTCAAAGACGTTAAACGCTTGGCATCACGATGCCGGACACACCATCGGAAACCACTAGACTACGGGAAGTCAGCACCGCCAATTAATATGGTGACAGATGGATGCGTTATGGGTGTGGCTGGAGTCATCAGCCAGGGGGAAGATTGGCACACAGCCAAAGTCGCGGCATTCTACTCCGCGAAACTTAACTCTGCCCAGCAAAATTACCCGGTTCACGAAATCGAGATGTTGGCGGGCGTCGAAACAATGTTGCGCCACCGAGATATTTTACAGGGCACCAAGTTTAGATGGTACACCGATCATAAAGGACTGATTACGCTTTTGGAACAGAGAAACTTATCTGGCCGACAGGCACGATGGCTTGAAAAAATTTCAGAATTTGATTTTAGGGTAATCTACGTTCCTGGCACAGAAAATATTCTCTCGGATGCCTTGTCCCACATCTACTCACAGGATGAGCCTGGGACGGTAAGAGCGAGGAGCAAATACACGTATCATGACATCATCAACAATGACGCACTAGGGGACCACTTGATTTCAATGCCCCTCCTGGTTGGAAAGGAGGGCGAGAGCATGGGTCTCTGTGACTCACATGAGGTCGAGGACCTTGTGATTATGGACAGGGCGCCTGAGTCTGGCCGAGCCAGTGCAGATGAGGATACTCCGTGCCAGGGGCCGGTCTCTGATAATCACGAGTCACAGAGTGCACCAAAGACGGAGCGTCAACGACGAAAGAAACAAACCCCAGCAAGTACGGGTTGTCCAGAGACTTCCAAGGAGTTCGTGGCACGAATGACCCATGGTTTTGTGCTGAAGGGCCCTCAGCAACGAAAGGAGGGTGGGAATACAGGAGAAAAACTCACTATTCGCATACCAGCCCGTAAGACACTAGCAGACGAGGCTAGTCAGGCACAACAAGCTATCACTCAACCACATTTTGGAATGGAAGTCGCGCGAGACAAAGACCTGAGCAAATGATCTACACAGATCTCCGAACTAGCTGAAAACCTAAGCCCGATATCGATAAATGAAATGCTGGCCGGAGGGCGTGAACCCATAGACTTACTTGCAAGTATACAGAACAAGTACACCAATGATCCAGCCTTCGAGTGTATTGTAAGAAACCCAAAAGAATACAAGAACTTCGAGCTTACCAAAGACAACTTGTTGTATCTACGAAAAGACAACACCCGAATCCTGTGCATCCCTTCTATCATAGTTGTGGGGTGCAATATAAGAGAAATCATAATCTCAGAGGCGCACACTATATTAGCTCACTTAGGCGCACGGAAAACTCTGACTTACCTGCGGGATCACGTCTGGTGGAAAGGCATGAGCAGCGACGTACATGCTTACTGTGAGACATGTATAATATGCTGTCAAAATAAGCCCTCAAATCAATGACCCTACAGACAGTTGAACCCTCTCCCAATACCCAATCACCCCTGGGAAGTGGTTGGGATTGATTTCGTCGGACCATTTCCAGAATCTAAGGATCAAAACTCAACGTTCGATCAAATAACAGTCATAATCAATTTGCTTACCAGTATGGTCCACCTAGTACCTAGTAAGACCACATATACCGCCCGAAATGTGGCAGAGCTTGTATTCTCAGAAGTATACAAACATCATGGCCTACCAAGAGCCATCGTTAGTGACCGGGACTCCTGGTTCACCAGTATATTCTGGACTCACCTGAATGCCCTGATAGGCACACAACTCAAGATGTCCACCGCATACCATCCCAAAACGGACGGGGCTACTGAATGAGCCAACCAAACCGTTACGCAGATGCTGAGAATATGCGTAGGCACAGCCCACAAAGACTGGGTGTTGAAACTACCGGCAATCGAGTTCGCAATCAACTCAGCCAGGTCTGACAGCACAGGATACGCACCCTTCTTTCTGAATACCGGAAGAATGCCTCGAGCAATGGTATGGAAAAGACCCTTAAAGGATGAGTTCCCAGGTGTCCGCGTATTCGCACAACGACTAAAAACAGCAATAATGGCCACGCACGATACCATCCTAATGGCTAGGGTAAAGCAAACCAGAAATGCTAACCCGAAGTGGCAACCTGTGCCATTTAAGCAAGGAGACTTTGCATACGTATCTACCAAGAACATGAGCTTTCCCAAAGAAACACCACGTAAACTGATACCCAAATATGTGGGGCCCTATTTACTTCTAAAGGATTATGGAAACTTCTCCTTTAAGGTGCAGTTACCCACTCACATGCTGCGTCGCGGCATACACGATACATATCATGCTTCCCTCTTGCGTATCCACCACCCAAAAAACAACCGACGCTTCCCTGGCAGACTGTACTCCCAAATTGTGGCGGAATCCGAATCTGAGCATGAGCATGAGTGGGCTGCCGATAAGATAATCAATCATGCTGGCTCAAAGACCGACTCAATTTTTGAAGTGCTTTGGTGTCCTGGAGATTGGACTTGGCTCCCATATGATCAAGTCAGAGACCTGAATTTATTGCAACCCTACTTTGAGGCACAGGAGGTGAGCAATATCGCTGAGCTCCCCTTAGGTACTGGAAACCCGCCGTTAGATGACCCTCAGACCTTTTTAGGGGCTCTACAATTCAACATATATAAACACCACTTTGTCCACCAGCTAGATCTAGTCCTTCGACCCCATCCAACCCATACTCCTCGTCCTTCCCAGCCTACCTCACAAATCAGCCCATAGTCAATGTCTCTCCGACCCAAGAACCACTACAAAAAACACCCTCTCTTAGCCGCCCGTCCTGATGGCTTAATCCAGCTCACCTCCATCGATCCGAACCTCGTGGTACACCCTCTCCAGCTACAAGAGTACATCCGTTATGATAGCGAGGTCCGGCGCTGCAGCGCCACGGTCAATATGTTTGTACCCGCGGGATATGCCGAGTTCGCTGCCGCCTACAACGCGTCTAAGGGTGATAACCCCTGCAAGTTTGTAACTTGGAATGAGTCCACATCCTCGTACAATGTCGACAACTTCCCTATTCCCCCCAGCTTCTTGAAATTCCCCTTCAGGGATGCCCGTTACCACGACTTCGGCGTATTCAGCCTACTCAAGCCCAACGGTGACGTCAACGACGCTCGATGGGAGATGATGAAGGACGCCCTCCTCCGCCCTCATCGTGAGGCAGTCCGTAACCAGGCCCGCACCGATTCCCGCTGTGAGGAGAGGGCAATGAAGAAACGCCGCTTTGAAGAAGCTCACCCCGAAGGCTTTTACATCGGGTGCCTCTCCACCTCTGAATCCAGCCGCCGTGGCCGTAAACGTCGCTCTCAGATGGCGACAATGACGAATTCATGGACAAGGAACCCCCCGTCGCTTAGGCGCAACCCAATCTCCCCACCATTCAAACTTCGTCTTGTTTTTCTATTCGCGACCAGCGTTCCCAAACCCATGTAATTCAGGGTAGGGCATCACAACGGTACGTGTCATACGTTGTACGGGAGCCCGCTTTGTGCCGTACCATACNTGTCCAGTGGAGTCCGCTACACTGGAGCGGAGCAGTCCCCACAGTGCCGTAGAATACAGACCCGCGGATGTGTCACAATGTGCTGTATGACACGGTCCAGTGGATCGATAAAAGGCGGGCACACACATGCGCATGCAGGCCCGGCGGATGCCAGCGGACACTAGCGGACGTCAATGTGCGTCAGTGGCCGCCGGCGGGCATCAGCACACGAGTGAAAACCTCCTCCATTGGCGGACTTCATGGCATGAATAAACC
>QFEW01002025.1:0-18918 GCA_003316525.1 Termitomyces eurrhizus
AAGCAGGCTGAAGGGGGCTTCCAGATTGAAATGTAGAGACTTGTTCTGCTGTAAGGGCGACCTCTAGAGGCTGTGGCTCAGTCACACAGCTGGCAGAGGGAGATCCAAAGTGTATTAGAATGTATACTGACAATATTATGATAGCTACTCACCTGGCAGAGGGAGATCCAAAGAGAACAAGTCTAGGCATTTCCTATGCCAGGTTGGATGCTTCTGGGGCCTCTGAAGCATGGGAAACAACTGTACAGTACAACAAAACCTTAAAAACTCAAAATTGCCTATATAAACAATTGCACAAATAAGAGGCAAACTCTGGCAAACTCTGGCTTATATAAGCAGTCTGGAAGTGGTGCTGAGGGGCCCACACTTGTCTAAATGGTAGCTAAAGAACCAGAGCACCTCAAAGGCTGAAAGTAGTACTAATAGATAGTGTTGAAAAAATAGAAACAGTAAAATGAAATAATGTCAGAAGAAATAAAAGAATGAATGAAAGGAGAGTGAAGAGATAAGGAGTGAGAAAAGGAAGAGATGAGGAGTCCCCTGACAGTTCATAGTCGCCAAGTATCTGAGCACCTCTAGCCTGCTTGCCACAGTTACATTTATAGAACCTACATGCCTTGCACCTACAGCAGGCAACATGCAGCTTAGACATTGCTAAGCCTCTTGTTTTCTTGCTGCACTTCACTCATATCTGCTTCCCTCCTTCATACAGGCACACTTTGTTGTTAGCACACCACCCTTACCACATATCCCTTACTGACTACCTGTACTGTCCTTCACCTAAACTTGCTGTTCAACTTGTTTCTGACTTGTTCTCTGGGAACTGCCCAGGACTCCCTCAAAACTTAGCATGCCCAACACATTGTGTACTGGTCAGTAGCCATAAACCATATCTGCTACTAATCAACTTTTGGACATCATCAACACTTATACATGAGTACTCTCAGTTGTTTATACAAGACTGAGGGTATGTTGTACACAGACATTCTTACCAAATTATTGTACTGAAATATCATACCTATAGATTTACTTGCTTACACTGTCTTATAAATATAGTAAGGTCTATAATTCTAATGCTCTCGATGAGATAAATGGCAAGAGATGACAAAGGACAATCACTATTGTCTTATGTTTAAGCATGACAAGGAGTGTGCTCTCCTACAAAACCCTGAGGCCAAAGGCTTCTATTATTATATCATAATAGACCTGAACCAGGTCAAACTCTAGAAATGAATGTTGGTGCTTGGTACACTACCAACAATTGCTTCTGTGATTAACATTGTGCTAACTGAGCCTATGTTGGTAGATTCTCCTGTTGTCAAGAGCTCATTGGCCCCACTAAAAATAAAATTGGCCCCTTTTCTTCCCACAATTAACATTGCACCAGAGAAAGAGGCAATAGTGATAGAAATGGGTGAGGTTCAGGAAGACGATTAGAAGGGTATCATACTCAAACTTTATCTTAGGTAACTTGGAGTCTCTGCTTGAGTTTATGATACTGACACACTGTCAGAAGACTCCTCATTTCTTTCTTCTTTCACTTTTTATTACTTCATTCTCCCTTTATTCATTCCTCTATTTCTGCTGTCATTCTTTTACTTTACTGCTTCTATTCTTTCAACACTATCTATTAGTACTATTCTCAGCCCTTGAGATGCTCTGGTTCTTTAGCTATTATTCAGACAAGTGTGGGCCCTTCAGTACCACTTATATAAGCCAGAGTTTGCCACAGTTTGTTTTTTATTTGTGCAATTATTTATTTGGGCAATTTTTGAGTTTTTAAGGTTTTGTTGTCCTGTACAGTTGTTTCCCATGCTTTAAAGGCCCCAGAAGCATCCAACCTGGCATAGGGAATTCCTAGACTTGTTCTCTTTGGATCTTCCTCTGCCAGCTGTGTGACTGAGCCATAGCCTCCAGAGGTCACCCTTACAACTGCACCATGTCACTATGCACTACCATGCATTTAAAGGGATATATCCTCAGATTAGACCAAGTATTTGGTCCCATTGGGGGTATGTAATAGACTGTCACAGCTTATAGATGTGTTGTACTTTAGGGTCTGCTCTTCTTCACTTGTCACGTGTAGACTGGTATTTAATTGGCCACAGCTTTTACTTACGCCTCAGTTGCTTCTCGATTATACGACACGCATACTGAGGCTGTAAGTTATTCTTCCTCCTCTACTTTATCCTTTTATGACAATCTGATACTAATTAATGGTTACGCATAGTATTTGTTCTTTTTCCTGTTCTATAGGTACAGAAATATTAGTTGCTTCTCGATTATACGACACACATACTGAGGCTTATTTGTTCTTTTTCCTGTTCTATAGCTCTCTTTTTCTAGGTCTCACAGGTTATGGGCCTTTCCTTGATGACCAGATACTTCTGATATGAAGACACGACTCACTGTTTCTCTTTTATTGCCTTGTACGACAGGTGGCCGCCTCCATTTCGTTGTCCTTCTCACATCGTCATTCATTACGTCATTGACTGTCATCGATTTTATCATTACTTCAATCATGTCCATACCTCTGGGCATAGATTGACCACCTCCTTGGCATCCATGGTCTGCCGGCCCAGAAATGATTACTCCGGCCTCTGGCCACTCTGGGACTCAATCGTATGATCTGACGACCAACGAACCCACACACCCACCTCTGCAGCGTTCTCATTCCTCCAATTACTTACCGAATAATGTTGACAATTCTTCTCCAGCTACCTTTCAGAATAATAAATTTTTCAATATCCCACATCCAAATTGTCCACAATCAGCACGTTTTCCTTCGTTTCATGCTCTTTCCTTTCATAGGCCAGCCCAACCACCACCTGTCCCTCCTTCTCCTTTGATTCCTGTCTTTCACAAACAACAGATATTTTCTCCACCCCCTCAACATCAGAATCATTTCCCAAATTCCCATCCTTCTTTCACTTCTCGTCATGATATTCCTGATACGAATTATCGCCCTAATTCCGTCCGTCCAGAAGATATTCATTCCTCTCCACATCCTACACCAATTTCTCCGCATAATATTCATTTGCCCCCTTCCAGAACTCATTCCTCTTCTTCTGCTTATTCTGATTTAAGTTACATCACTTCTCCAAACAACAATCCCCCTGATACTGAATTTCCCACTCAACGCCCCTCTTTTTCTTCTCATATGCATCGTTCTCCTACTCAAAATCACACTTCTCATTTCTCTCACCAACGTCCTCAACATTTCCAGTCTCAACTTGCACAGCATTCTTTACCTGATCCTCGTATTACTCCCATTACTTCTCGACCCGCTGAGGTTCCCCTTGGTGACGCAAAACTTCCTTCCTTAGCTACCATACCTATTCTTCGTTCCACTACAGAGTGGGTGTCATGGGAATCTGCGGTCACTCATATCATCACAAGTATCGGACTCTGAGGACATATTTGCAAGATTTCCAGAGTTGGTGACCTTCGTGATCCAACATGTCGTGTTGCTCTCCCTCCTCATTACAATTTCGACTCTACTCCAGAAGAGGCTGAGGCATACCGTTTTTTTTGGCATAACAATGACATTGCGGAACACTGCCTGGTTGGCCGTTTATCTTCAGACATTCAAGACTCTCTGCTGCCCAAACGTGGGGGTCTGTATGACCTTCCCATTCACACCGTGCATGATCTCTTATTTTTTCTTCGAGAACGTTTCGGTATAGGGAGTGCATCCGCCGCGGAATTCACAAAAGCAAAAGTCTTTGACCTTCGAGCAACTCATAACTCGGTCACTATATATGTACAACAGTGGCGTACTGCGGTTCATCAATTAGCAGGAACTCCATGGGATTTCACTCCGTGGCAGCGCATTCAGAAGTTTGTCGATGGCCTACCAACTTGAGGTGATGCTTGGGGTATACTTAAAGAAGAAGTGCGACGTTTGTGGGAAACGGCTGGTCCTGAAGGTCTTTACAATTTTGACCTATTGGCTACCTGGGTTCTCAACATTGTGGCCGATCAACGTCGCGTTAACATGTCAAATCGCTCACGCACACTGCCCTCCACCTCGTCTTCTAATATCTCTCCTACACAATTGTCACCAAATGAAAATTTGAACACCCCAAATTCTCCTGATCCAACCTTGAACCGTCCTCAAATCCAGTGTACGAATTGCAACATGAATGGTCATACCATTGATAAATGCTGGTCGAAAGGAGGTGGAATGGAGAATCATTGGGACAATCCTCGGTTACGTCCCAAGGCAAACATTGCAGTTACAGATACAGAGCGCCTTCCCACACCAGTACCTTTTTTTGATGACGTTGAAGATTTAGATGTATCCCAAGCAGACGACAACAATGACATTCATTTGACTGCCTATGCTGCATCGCATCATGAGTACCCAAGTTCTCCTTATTCCGACTTCTTGCAGTCCACATCACCGCAAGCGCTGTTTTCATTCTCGAACTGTTTCAACGTCCTACTGGACTCAGGTTGTACTACTCATATTCTCCGGGACCGCTCCTTGTTCTGGACATATGATCCTTCTGGGGCTATCCCAGTTGGGACTGCGAACTGTGGCACATTAGAAACCCTTGGTCGGGGTGAGGCTCATTTTTGCGCCCACGTCAATGGCGCAAATGTCATTATCTCACTAAAAGATTGCCTTCATTCCCCTCATATTTCCATTAATCTTCTTTCAGTCGGCTCCATGGTTGAAAATAACTTAAAATTAATTTTTGAAAAAGATTCGACCTCGATATTCTTCCCATCATCTTTGAAACAGCTTCAAGGACATTCTCTGAAGGCCACTGTACATCAACGCCTTTATTTCCTTTTTTGCAATTTTGTTTTGCCCACTGAAGACATCTCCCTTGCTGCAATGACAGCTCCAATCTCGTCCCCCGCTTCTTTCCCTAATATCTCTGTAACTCCGAACATCTGGCACCATCGTTTCAGTCACTTGAGACAGGATGCTACGCAGGAAATTCTTACAAAGAACTATGCCACTGGGGTTGAGTATATTGGTTCTTTCACGGATGATAGATGTATTCCATGCATCTTTGGCAAACGTCCGGCTTGTCCATACAACAACTTACATCACCGAGCAACTCAAGTATGCGAACTCATACACATGGACTCCTGTGGCCCTTTCCCAGCATTATTTTTGAATGGACGCACGAATTCCTTTCATTCACTACTCGACGATTATTCGAATTATGGCAGTACAGCTCTTCTCTCTTCACGGACGCAGGCGCTAGACCATTTCAAACGTGTTGAAGCGAGCTGGCAACTTAAATCCGGAAATTTGATTAAAGCTATTCGCTCGGATAATGCAAAAGAGTTCATTGAAGGTCCTTTTCAAGCCTACATCGAATCTAGGGATATAATCCACCAAACCACGGCTCCTTATGCACATCAGCAAAATGGGAAGGCAGAACGTTATATTCATACCATTGAGGATACTGCTCAATCGCTGATGGCGTGGGCTGGTCTTCCGCTATACTTTCTTGGTGATGCCATACTCACAGCTCAATATCTCCGAAATCGTTTGCCTACTTCAACGCTTCCCGCTCTCGATACTCCGTACTCAATCATGGAAGGCAGAAAACCAGATCTGTCACATCTTCGGGTTTGGGGTTGCCGTTGCTTTGTATTACATCCAAATGAGACAAGAGCTAAAGGTTCTCCTCGCCAATTTGAAGCAATTTTTGTCGGCTACGATGAACATAGGCTAGGCTACAGGGTTCGTGACCTCAATGGAAAATATTTTTTCTCTTGCAATGTCATATTTGATGAAACTACGCCTGGTCGTCTTCACTCTCACCAAGTTCATCGATCCCCTTCTCCGAGACCGCATTCTACTCCTCCCACTATATCTTCTTCTCCACCATCTCTCCCACTACCTCGTCCATCTTCGATTCCCCCTGATTCTCCACTTCCTTACTCTTCCTCCCCACATGCTTCCCCTCTATCTCCTTCTCCAACCCCAATCCTCGATCAATCGTCCCCGTCGAAACATCATCCAAACAGTGAAAGGGAAGGCACATGCTGAAGAACTCGCTGCACGCAATGCTCATTTAGTTCGTTGACGGGCAAACTGAGATGCATGCCATATTCTTCCTGATCAAAGTTCTCTCGCTATATTGGATTTTGCGAGTCTTTTGAATTCTGAACCATATTCTACCGATTTTGATGACACAGCTCGAATTGAATTTGCCAATATATTGGACTTCAAAGCCTACCTGACTCATGGTCCAGATCCTCTCCCTTTGCGCTCTCCCAAATTGTTTGATTTATCAAAACCACCGGAAAACTACAATGAGGCCATTCGTCGACCTGACGCGGATGTTTGGCTGGCTGCAATGCAGCGCAAGATGGATAGTCTGCGCAGCAACGGTATTTTTGAGGTTGCACCTCTTCCGCCAGGTCATTGCCCGATTGGAGTCCGTTGGGTCTTCGCCTACAAACTTGACCCTGAGGGTTCAATTTTACGTGGTCGTGAAAAGGCACATCTGGTTGCCCAGGGCTTTAGTCAACGTCCAGAAGACTATGGAACTACCTACGCCCCGGTTGCCAGGATGACGAGCATCCGCCTTTTATTTGCTTATGCAGCTCACCATGACCTGCATCTCTTCACATTCAACGTAAAGACTGCCTTCCTTAATGCACCCCTTTCACATGAAGTTTACTGCAGGCAAATTCCTGGTTTTCCGGAGCATGACAAGTCAACAACATACCGTCTCCTTCGTGCACTGTATGGACTGAAGCAATCTTCTCATGAATGGTATGAATTGATTCATCGCATCTTGTCTGACTTAGGACTATCTTGACACAAAGTTGATCATGCTGTCTTTGTCGGTTATTTCTCAACACCTCCTGATCCCACTATTTCCATGCCAGCTGACGGCTCGGATCTTTTCATCATCATCTGTATCCATGTTGATGATGGTCTAAATGCGACTAATTCCATTCCTCTATACGAATGGCTTATTCGCAAGCTCAACGAACAATTTGAAGTCGTGGATGCTGGTCCCACCACCTTGTACCTGGGTATTCAAGTTGAGAGAGATCGATCCACGAAGAAGTTGTGGCTCTCGCAGAAGGGCTTCATTACTGATCTTCTCAGTTCCTACAACTTGCTGGACGCTAGGGCCACGCAAGTACCTCTACACTCCCCTTTACATTCCTTACCCGATCCTCCTCCCAACTCTATCCCTGACGTTGCGGATGCCAATATCATGGTCCACTATTAACGTTTAGTTGGTTCGATACTATATCTGAGTCTTTGTACTCACCCTGACCTCGCATTTACTGCCATGAACCTTGGCCAGTATAACGCAAATCCTTCGAGGGCGCACCTTCTGGCTGCAAAAGGGGTCCTTTGATATCTTGCTGGATCTATTGACCTTGCTCTCAAATATAACTTCTCCTCTTCCGACAAAGTCTTACCGTTTTGCCTTCACATTCCAACCAGGGGTGTGTTCGTGGATGCCGACTGGGCCTCTGACCCTAAGTCTCGCTGCAGTGTTTCGGGATAACTTTTTTCATGTTCTCTAGTCTTATCTCTTGGTCAGCTGTCAGGCAGCGTACAGTCGCTTTGTCTTCAATGGAGGCTGAATATATGTCATTGACTCACGCATTACGAGAGGGCTTGTGGATCCGTCAACCACAAGATGTATCACCAATGCTGTTACACCAGATGTAGAGTATTATATAAGACAACATCTTGTATTCACTCTAGTACTAGTTAAATATGATATTGTGGTCTGATTTAGTGTGTGAACCACACAAGATAGTTCTAACTTGTAACCACCAGTTACAGCTTGGCTTTCCTGTCTTGAGCCTCTAAGCATCAGACATGCTATCTGCAACTGTATTTGGTTTGGAATCTTCATTGGTTGGAGATGGAGAAGGTGTAGGAAGATGAGTTGCTTTGTTTGGTACATTTGGAGTTAAGAATTCCAAATCTTCTAAAGATACACTAAGTATTAGTTTTTTCCTAGTTTTGAATTATTAGTTCTGCTTACCCTGTATAGAGAATTGTCTTTCAACTATTCCAGCTGCTGTATGTTTGAAAGCAATTTTGCATTCTGAACTTGGTGGAGCATAAAGAGGAGGGAGTATTTGCTGTTCAAAACTAAGATTTTTAGCATTCCATCCTTTTGGAATTGCATCTACAAGCTTTGGAGTAAACTGCTGAAGCTTGTTTCTGTCCAAGTCTTGTAGATTGACTTTCATTGAGGCATGATGAATAAAATTCAGATTTGCAGGAAGCATGGTCTTGTTGGTCTTGTGAAGCAAAAGATCTAAGAAGGTTTTTTTTTGTTGTTCCCAAAGAATGGCCACTTCAACTGTAAGTGTTGGCCAAGCACCTAAAATAGATGTAGGCACAAATGATATACTTGGTGTCTGTCCAAACTGTGCTGGAGGGCCTGCATCTGGATTGATCTGATATACCCACTGTATACCATTGCATGAGCTGGTAGAACCAAATGGATATGAATCGATCTTCCATGGATTTTCTATTCTTTCTTTGGTCTTCTTTGAAACAAACCGTCCACCGACATGTGAGCTGGGAGCAGGAGCAACTGTTAAAGATGCATCTGCAGCTTTAGACCACTCTTCTTGGATGTTGCTGATTTGATACCTAGGCACAAATTCAGGTGACCAAGTAGGGGTTGCTGCAGCAGGAAATGTATATATTGTGATCTTGCAGGAGCTCAAAGTGTAATGTGTTGACCTGGATGTGGGATGAAGCTTTGCCATGTTGACTTCAAGCAAGGGGCCTGTCCACAGAGAAGTGCCATTACCATTGATCTAAAATGTACCATTAATAAAGTTACATACCAAAACATTAACAATCCTCAGTAGAAACTCACAGCTGCATTAACATTGCAAATCACAGAAAAAGCTTCCTGACCAAGACTGCTTTGGATAATAGATGAATAGTGAATTTCGAAAATCTTCCGGCTTGGAATATGATCTTTGCCATCACTGTTTCCACCTTCTGGATCTTCACCTCCACTACCTCCACCCCCATTTCCACCTTGTGAATCTCCACCTCCACTGTTACCTCCATTTTCATCTCCATTTCTATTGTCTTTGTTACTGCCCCCATTTCCCCCTTCATTGCCTCCATTTCCCCCTTCACTGCCTCCGTTTCCACCTTTACTGTATCCACCTTCACCATTTTCTCTTATACTTCCATCTTGTCTCCCATTGTTTCCATCTCTTTCTCCACTTTCACCTTGACCTCCCAATTCACTGTCACGCTCATTTTTATCTGTGTTTCCATGTTCACCACTACTATAACCATCACTGCTCTCATAGACCATCTGATCCTCCCCCCCTTGTGAGCTACTCGATTCAAACTCTTCACAATTACCACCCGTCTCTGAGTTTGGCATCCAATCATCCGGAGTTAACACAACTCCTGCAAAAGGAGATGCCAGCTCCGCTAATGAGATGCGCAATTCACTCGAGATTCGTCTATCAAGGATAATATATATCTCTTGTTCTGGATTTGGAAGACCAATTGTATTGACGTCAAACCCAGAATGAAGAGAAAAAGCGCCTGTATAGCCTGCATCTGAAAGTGTTTGACAAACATGTGGTTTAATTCCCTCAGCGTGTGACTGGGCGCTGTCAGGAGTATCATAGGATGTAGAAATGTCCCAGGGGTTGTCCTCCACGGGGAGTGATGTTTGTGCTTCCGCAGGCGGCATGTCAAGTAAATCCATGTCAATCTCCGCAAGTTGCTCCCTAACCAGTTGATCCTGAGAACTAGAGACACCTGAGGTATCCAAAGATGAAAATTTGTTGTCCCACTCCGGTAAAGGCATAGAAACAGGGGCCTTTAAGATGTTTGAAATGTGATCAATGGACTTTACAGAACCGCTCGACTTGTAGTGATATGCTGGAGGCAAATCCCTATCGATTTTCGGGGTCACAGAGACAGGGGGCTTTGAGATGTTTGGAAAGCGATCAAGGTCCTTGTAGATGGGCTTGAAAGCACCACTCAATCTCGATCTTGGGGGGTATTTTGATTTTGGAGACGAAGATCTATTGATTTTCGAGGTCATAGCGACAAGGGTATTTAAGGTGTCCAGAATGCGTTCAAGCTCCTTAACATCAATGAGCTCGACAGAACCACTCATTTCGCGGCGAAATTCAGGAGACGAAAACCTATCAGTTTCCGGACGTGGTCGGGTATCGTCTGGGACTCTAGGTTCTAAGAATTTGACGATCTCAGCAGAAGATGGTCTATCAATGGCATAAAGGCTCCAGCAGCGTTGCATGAATGACCATATCTCATTGGTCACTCCCCATGCGCTCAGAGATAGGCTGGGAGCTTCCGGAGACACGTAGTGTTTGAAGATTGAAGATTGTCGTGGATTATCCGAAAAGATCTTCCTCTGTGTTAATAGGGACTTAAGACTGTGAAGGAAAGCATACCTTGAAACAAACAACTCCATAATCGCGCACGTCCTTTGAGATACCACTTGTTCCATCGATACATTGAGGATCTCTCTCTCGTAAACTTGAAAGCCAAGATTTCTCCCGTGACTTCCATTTAATAGCTTCACGACAAAATGCTGTAGTGCTAAAGCCTGCCAGACATGCTCGGCCGGTACCATCAATGAGGACATTTCTCTAAAGGATACTTCTCAGCACGAAGAGATTTTTAAATGATGAATCGCGTACACTTTGCAAGTTCCTGTGTATGACGTTGTTCTGATGCAGATACAAAAGGCCATTAGCCACGTCATTCGCCTGGACGATTGGTCACATAGGTATAACAAGGATGGCATGCAGTGACAGGGACTGACGAGTAACAATCGAGGAGCGCCAGGGTTAAGCTCCAAGTATTCTTCAATGTTCCCATTCTCCATCCATGGGGAAACTGTAAATATCTTTCTACCAGAATAAAATATACCGTAAATCGTTGATACATTCAGATGTGATAATTGTCTCGTTAAAATCGCCGCCGTTTCATCCTGTAAGGTTGGTGAAAAATAAAACAGACTGGAGAATTGAACAAAGAACTGAAGAAACTCACCCCCATAGATCGTTGCAAGGAGACGGCTTCTCCCCGAAACTGACCTTTGTATGTTGTGGCAAACCTTCTATTATTCATAAACACAACATCCTCCAGCCTATAAGAAGCGGGAAAAAGACGGGTTGATAGTGAGATTTTACGCATCGCCAAAATGAGGCTGGTACGAAGAGAAGAATCCAGTTCATGTGAATCAAGTAGCTGGTGATACATAAACAACCAAATCCACAGAAAAAAATAAGATGTACTTTTTGAAAAGAGTCGAGCAGCTTCTGTGCGTCCGGTGCATTGCAATTAAAAAGTTTCTCGCACAATTCCTCGTTTTGAAAAATCGATTCTAACTGAGTTATGAGAGTCTTCTCGCTGCAATTATGTTCATCTCCGTCCTAATACCGCGGGATGATGGTAATCGAACGTACTCAGAGTGTACTAAGCTCAATGCTTCCGTCATATTGTGTGAGAGGTGTGTAACAAGGACAAGGGTGCGAGAATGGAAGAAGTTCTTATATGTAAGGTGACACAGTCTTTATGATCATGGAAAGAACCGGGACGTAAACACGAGGTTGAGCACAGCCAAGGGCACAAGGTAGCGAACCAAGATTGTAGATTGATGGAAAGTGCTGTGGACGGATGATGGAGAGTAACCTGTTCTCACAATCAAGTAGCCTTCACGATTGATATGACAGTGGACTAGTTTCCAATCGCAAGCAATGCTGTGTTGAGCGCCAAGGGGCCCGCTGTCATTGGTGTGGACTGACATGGAGAGGTAAATATGGTAACCACTTGGGGTAAGCGCCCACTCTTTCCTTGGAGCGAGCAGTAAGAATCATGCTGCCCAGTGCGATGTAACTTGACCTCAATTGAGGCTTAATCCATGGACGTCATTTTTAAGCTGTTATTCAGTGATGTGCCCAGGCCGGCAACCTTGAGCGCTTTGAACCATGTAATTGATTGATTTTTGCTAAGAAAAAAAAAGCCGCATAAATAGCTTTATCATGGTCAGTGGATCAAATGGCACAAGGAAATTCATTTCAGATGTGACTGATCTCACTGCTTGTTCTCCCCATTCATCCAGCCACACAAACGGGACACGCCATGTATGGAATGGTGATATAGGACTTATTTTCGACTGGATGCAGAAAGCGCAAGAAAATGAATTCGTGGGACATGATGGAAACCCTTATATGTATGGAATCAATCAATACTCCATGAACTAAAACGAATAAGCAAAGATGGCCTCACCATAATTGCTTTTTCTAAAGTTGGCTTCAAGCGAGACTCCGTCGTTGAAACCGCAGACCAATAGCGTTTTGTATTCCTACGTCCCTCGTGTTGCCATATATCTCCCTTCCAAGCCGTGTGTGTACGTGATTTCTTTTTCTGCTTGACATTACTCAATCATGTCTCTAGCCAAGCTCGGGTACCCGATGAAGAGTATAACGAACTCGAGCGTATTCGCGTATGATAATTCAGACGTTGACATAGAGGTATATTCACCGTCGCGGCTGCATTCGTATTCAAATGTGCCCCGGGAGAGGAGGATAACGGATCGTTCCAGGTCGCCATCACTCACAAATAATGAGCTTGTCGCAAACACAAAGGTTGTAACTTCTGAGGTGCAGGAGACAGTGGTCGGGGGCGAACTTACAGCTTGCAGCAACGAGGAACGTGTGTTGGGAAGGCCAGTCTCGTCCGTGTCTTGGGTGCTCAGTGATCTTGTTAAAATCCAGTCGGCAAAAGAATGTACCAGGGAAAGAGGTGACATGCCCGGAAAGATGAAGAACGAAGAGGTGGGAGAGGTATAAAGAGACTTCTAATCATCGGTAATGGCGCGTAAGGCAGGAGAAAATTACGACGGAGAAACCCGAGCGTACCCTTTGCAAATTGACGCTAAAATCGAATTTCAGTCCCTACCCATTACAATATCCGTAACTGGTAAGGTCAACCCGGGATTGGTCTGATTTTTGATGCAGAAAGCTTGCACTAGGACGATTGACATAGCCGCATGGCAGTTTCTGGGAGGATATTGCGACCTCCTACCTTTGCCCTTCGTCGTAAAGCCAAAGGCAGGGCGGGAATGAATTGCAGAGCCGGTGGTGGTTTGCACGAGGTTAATTGGGATTTTTAAAAAATTGCCGTTATTTGAAGTATTACGTCATGATAGTAATTGAAGCTTGAAAATTTGAGTATCTCGTGGTTCCATGCCGCATCTCTCTAGCAATTCTGGCCCTCCAATGGTCGTACTACAGAATGCGACGCTTCCCAGATTGGGTTGTACTCACTGTGATATTGGCCGTCGTGGTTTGACTCGGAAGCCACTGCTTTTTCAAGCGAAAAATCTGGCTTCATTGCCTTGGGAAAATTGTCCTGGTTTCAAGCTTTTGGCTGGGAAATGCGCTTTACTCTGCTTGGTACATGGACACATGAGAACGACTGCTACCAGAAGGTGACTGTTGCTTGGGTCAATGATACCAAAGGAAGACCTGGTTTACATTCTTTCGCATTCCACAAGTTCACTGAACTGTCTTCTGTTTTGGTTGAAATTAAACCTCTGCCTCTTCTGTTAGCTCGGTTATCAGAATCCCACCAAGTCTTTGCCAGTCAACTATGATCGAAACCCTCAGGTGTGAGCGCCGCAACGCGAATCGAGATCGTGGACATTCACATCACTCAAGGCGGTTCATATACCCATATTTACCTTGTCATCTTCGCTGCTAGTCTTGGTCCTAGTAACAATATCACGTGGTATGTACAGAATGGAAGAGTATTTGACAGATGCCCAACTTCAGCCATCTATCTTCTTCGTATATGCAATTATGAGAACCTGGGCCCATGACTCAATACTTATATCATATGTGAAGGCATACGGAGTGCACCGATAGTTCCTCGGGCGTCCGCTGTCCGAGATTGATTGCCACACTGAATAGCTGCTGTACAGTGCTGCGGGAACGTCAAGATACCATCCTGCCAATACGCGACCTGTACTTTGATGCGGTATGATGAATATGATAGTAAGGGGACTTTCGGATCTAAAATTGATATTCTTCATCACATTTCAGTACACACACTTTGCCACCTTATTACTCCACGGCTGAGAGATGATTAATGACGCGGCTTGTAATCTGTTATTTCTTCCATTTATGCACATAGGGATTTTGTGAGTCAAAAATCTTCTCTTACAAAAACATAGGGTTGACTTTTCCCTCTTTGCAGCTTGACATTGATTTCGAAATGTTGTCACCGCTGTGTCGTACCTTTGCTGCCTCTGTGTCCATGTGATGAAGCTTAATTCCATTTCGTTCCATCAACGTGTTAGGTATGTGATCACGGCCAGTCACGGTCTTGGTACAAAACGACGCGACATCCTACCTTGGGTTCTTTGCCCAATCCTCCCTTTCATTGCTGGGCAATTCCACCTTCCAAGTTGCAGGTCAACCAATAGCCCATTTATCCGCTATATTTTCTTCTCAATAAACAACTCAATATGTTGTTCTCTGCCGTCCTTCTATTTGCATCTTTCTCTGTTCCCCCCTCTCTCGCTGCGCCCATTCCGAGCCATGTCCGTGTAAGGGCAGTAGATGGTGGATGGCCCAACTCCATTGGCAGTAAAGCCAAGTCGTCCTTCGGTATCACTGGCGGGTTTAAACAATCATACGTCGGAAAGGATCCTGAAAATGAAGTGGCGTTGATCGGGCACTATCCTAAAGGCTCTTATGCCGGGTCAAAGCCGCCTGGACCAGGAATCTCTGGTTTCATCTTTGAGGCTTCCGGCGGACCCGGCGTAGACATTACCAGTGCCAAAGAAGCGAGGCTTACTTATAAGGTCAAATTTGAAGATGGATTTAACTTCCAGCTAGCGGGAAAGTTACCTGGTTTATGTGAGATTTTCGATTGTACACACGTACGATGTTTATTCGATATATCTTCCAGATGGAGGTGCAAATGCTGGCGTAGCAAAGACATGCGCTGGTGGACACCATGAGTGCGCACCTTGTCTATCAATATCCAGTTGCTGTTTAACCTCCCATTATAGTGATAATTGTTGGTCTGCTCGCCTGATGTGGCGAGAGCATGGCGCAGGAGAACTCTACGGATATTTTCCCTCTGCGAATGAGCGATTGGCCGTTTGCAAAGGTAAATGTGACGTCAAGTATGGCGCGTCTATTGGCACTGGGAAGTACAAGTTCACGCCAGGAAAATGGACTGAACTTTCCGAGCGTGTAAAGCTCAATGACGTTGGGAAGATGAACGGAGAGATTGAAATTTTCCAAGATGGCGTATCAAAGATTAATGTCACGGGTTTGCAACTGAGGGGAAGTGAGAAAGGGCGGATTACTGGCGCGATGATTCACACTTTCTTCGGCGGCAGTGCGTTGGCTCGAATCTGTGGCTTAATTTTCTCTGATTTCCTCGTTAGGCTCGAAACCTGCCTTTGCGTCGCCTAAGGATCAGAATGCGTACTTCAAGGATTTCAAGCTTGAGGTCACTGAGAAACTTTAAAGTGGGAGTGTTGGGGTGGTCCATGCTATGCTATAGTGAATTTCATGTCTCTTTAACTCAGATACAGCTGCGCTTAACTCAGAGTTTTCCACAATTCATCTTACTTTCGTGACCAATTTTTTGGGATGCCAAGACGTAGAAAATGCATCTGGCGTGTTCAGCGGCGAATTTCGACACATTGACTTGAGTTCCTCTACTCGCCTCAAAGGGGTCTATGTGAATTTTGTAAATCAAACCTCGAACGTTGGGAGTTTAATACAGTTATATATACATATACAATTACTATGTACACACATTGATGTAAGTCTCGGCGGGGCTGTATTAATCGTTGTCGCCATTGGTTTTGATGTTCACAGTAACTTGATGGACGCTCTGAAGCTGCCCAACTCTGTTCCAATTCCGGTCCCATTTTGGACAACCTGTCATCTCTGCTTCTCGGTCCCAGCATGAACCGTGTACCCCCTATGTTAGCAAGCTGAAATGCCAGAGATGAAGTAAGTGTACCATTGTGTATTGAGTTCTAACACCCTATGCCCCTTCATCGACATCCCCCATCGTATCTTCCCAACAACCTGCAACTTGTCCGTGGTCCTCTACAAAGCGCCGGCGGCACTCAAAATCACACGTCCCGCCAGTCCTGCTCCAAGAGACGCATACACGCGCGTTTCCCGGCCAAGGTATATCGAAATGATGTATTGTAGCGTACCGACGGCAAGCGCAGCCTTTCACGATGTGCTATGACTGTACTAGCCCGCCACCGCCCCATGACGCGTTTAAATCTTGACTTATCACCACAATATCTCGTGTGCGTATTCCCACACCATGTCTTGTAGTGATTATCACTTTGATGTCTGGCTGTAAATCTGTGTATTATTTAATCCTGATGAAATTTGAACGAGATGTTTTTTTTGTCTGGCGTAGAAAGATAAGATTGACTCCAACAGCTTCGAAACTTATATGATCGCGAGAAAAATTCACGTGACGTGTGTGGGGACAAGTTGTCTCCAACGTGCACTAGTCCTTTTTGATTAACCTCAGCCTCAGAAGCACTGAGGTTGCTCTCAGATCAATCCGCAACTAAAACTTACACTGTACATCTGATCTATATATCTCTATCGATGATGAAGTAACACAACAAGTTTCAGGCTTGCGCAGCAGACGTCAAAACTTATCCTCTTATTGTTGCCCTTGAGGCCAAGTATAGTTTTACATGGCCGTTGTCGACAGCCACAGATCCTCCCGGACCTGGTTCTGCTAGATTGCTCAAGCCAAAATCTGCTCGCACGCTGCATCATCGCTTAGAATTCCGAGCAATATCAATCATGATGTAGAGGCCGTGCGGCAAGTTATAAAAGGGCAGATGTATGCAGCAACAGACCCCTCAATCTATCCTCGTATCCTGATCCCAAAGTTCAGCACGCAGGTCTTGCTGAGCGACACCTCAGAGATGGAGGCCACCAGGTTTACAGAAATCGTCATATTTGACACCTTCGCTTGCCTAGGCCTCTTCTTGAACCTCGTTGTGCTGGCACCAACTCTTTTCGCGGGTGTATGCAGAAAGGTCCCCTGGGCTAGCCTCATTCTTTCATTCATTCTCTATGCAATAACTTATATGCTCCTCATTGGACGCCAACGCCCAACGCAGCATCCACCATACGGTTTATGCTTTTTTCAAGCTTCACTGGTGTACAGTGTTCCGCTCCTGTGAGTATTTGCACGATGGATAGAATCAGTCACCTCACCCATGTTTCTCATCAAGTTGTGCTATCTCATACACTTGTTTTGCCATAGATGTAAGGTGGTCTTCACCTCAAGAAAATTGCAGCACATGATGAATTTTTCCATAATCAAGTTCTGTTTACAGATGTCCATCGTTGATTTCGGTGGTCTGAGGACCAAGACAAGATCTCGAACGGAAAATGTGGTAGGCAAGCAATCGAGTTGGACCAAATGGAATCATGAACTTGTTCCTCCCTCAGCTCGTCATCTTGCCCTGGGCTGCATTTTGCATTCAAAATCTTTTCGTCGCTTCCCTTGTAAGTCGTCCATGTCGCTTCGTACTCGAAACTGTGTCCACTCCAAATCATGTTAAGGGCATGTCCGATCCTTCCATAGTACAGCGTTCTGCGACTCAGTTTTACTGTGCTGTCACGTCGACGCTACCGTGAGTCATGCACAGACCTCAGGCATTAATGGTGCTAAAATATCTTCTTCATTGTTTAGTGCTACCATCAACTGCATTTCAGTCATTACCTGTGCAGTAATTGTCGTCCCTTTGGACAGTGAGTCTTCTAAGCTTAATGATTAGGGCGACTGATTTTGAGAAGGACGTTAGTTTACATGACATATGTCCTATGCAGAAATAGTGGCACCACACGCCGGTTGAGCGAACACAGTCAGACGGATATTACGTTTTCTCTATACATTAGGTTGATCTTGTTCACGCTCGTTGGAGGGGTAGCATTCGGGTGAGTACCTGCATGTATACAACAGGACTATCCTTTAATGATGCTTGTAGCCTTTCAGTAGCACACATGACACGGCTGGGTGGGGATTCAAGTGTTTGGGAAACTCTGCTTACAACAGGTAAATACGGCCCTCTCAAGTGCCCTACAGTTCATCGATCTAATGGATATTCATAGTTCCTGTCATCGGAGCGATTGTCTTTGGGACACAAGCTGCAAGTAACAAACAATGTTGAGTCTACCAGTACTGAAATATAAATGTCCAGGATATTGTAGAAAGTTACATCCCCAGGAAAGGGAAGCATGTATCGAGTAACAATGAAATTGTCTGAGAACCTTGAAAATTTGGAAATGGAAATGAAAAGATCGACAGAGATCGCCTAGGAAATTACCCTCCGCAGGATGACATCACGTTCGGAAGGTCCCGAAGCTGCTAAATGAAGTACTCGTTCCTTCAAACCCCTTGTTTCTTTATACTTGACAATAGTATGACGTGGAACATGGTGAAGTGTAACACCACTAGCGTAGACGTCTGGAAGATACGGCAACGATGGGAAATAGCTTATTGGTGAAAGAGGCAGATGATCTACACCAGGCTTCCCCGATCTCTCATATACAGTGCAAATCGATTTGTCAATGCGATACGGTAACTTTGTCCATTTGAGTTTGCCGAGTAAAGTGTTTGGGGCAGTGATGGTCAACTAGTGTCCTTACCTTGGTCCTTCGGACATTCGATAAGTAGCTAAACCCACAAAAACATGAACATTGTCATACTGTTATTACCATAGAACAACTCTCCGTCCAGACAGCCACCTGGTTAATGATTCTCTCTAGAAAAGAACGTAGAATGATCACATCGTACGCTACCTGCACATATAGTTTCATGCGAAGTTATGATCCCATAAACTGTGCGAGGATCGTAAGATCCGG
>QFEW01002026.1:731-25079 GCA_003316525.1 Termitomyces eurrhizus
CACCCCTCTCCCCTCCACCATTCACGTTCTCCTCCTCCACCACCCTCGCGCACACCCCGTGTTCGTCCTTCTCTTCGCTCGCGGGTTGGGATGGCACGACGAGCTCGGACCACGCGAATGCGAATGTGAATGTGAATGTGAACTCGGACGCGGACGCGGATCGTAATGCGGGCCCTGGGACTTGTGCGGCCCCGAAGGCGACCGTCGCGGGCGCGGCGATTGATGGGGTTGGGTGGGGTCGTGGTGGTTTGCAGAGGTTGGGTGTACAGGGTGGGGGATATGGGGTCGATTGTCAGTGGGTCGGGTGATCTCTTCCTCCTCATCCCTGGTTTTTGGTTTGGCTTACCGTTAGAAATGCGCCCGTGGGGAGCTGGTGATTGTACATTGTAGATTGTATATTTTAACTTTGTAGAGGATTTGAGGTTCCTCGTTCCTCCTCGCGTGTATATATTTATATCTATACTCCAGCCAAGGATGGCGGAGAGGACTGGGTATGTGTACTTGGCTATAACTATTTGTGAACCCCATGAACCCCATGAACCCTATGAACTCATGTCACACTGTAACGTGACAAAATAAATAAGTACATACAATCGTTGTGCGACTCAACGGCGTATCAATGGAGGCTATCAACACACTCCGTTGTAATACATGTCGCTTTCATTTTCGTTACATTCATCTTGGTAACATTGATCATGAGTTAGGAATAGGGACATTGAGAAAAAAGGTGCGTAACATGGCTGTCTTGCCCACTCTCGTGCAATGACTGACTTCCATGTGTATTCATCGCCTCCTGCTATACAGCTCTCTATTCAGCGGAATTTTTTGCGGAATTGACTTTCCATCGTGCTCAGGAATTGAAGTATTCTATGACTATTACCGACTGTTCTCAGTTCTCCTATGTTTTTAACAAGGATGTACCAGCCAATGCTTTTGCAACATTGTTAGTTCCAGATGACATTGTTTTCCCACTTGAATGTGTTCTTGCCATTTCATGCAACATGGAGGCAGCTTATAGTCAAGGATGGTGTTCCATTACAGTTAATTTCAGGTCTGGAAAGAAAAATTATAAGCATATCTATCATTTTTCAAAGGTAAGTTGTGTTTCTCCTCCTGAGTGCACTTCACTTTTAGAGTAAAGCTGATCAATGATTAGATCAACTTGTTTAAGGGCATTTGTACCAATCAGTCCATTGTTAAAACTGCTTTCTTGCTTGTGCAACATATTTCCAGTCTAGGCTTGCTGATTCTAAGTGAGCTTGATTATTTCTTGGCTCAACCTATATTCTCCCATATCTCAGGAATTCAGAGTGATCATGTACCTCTCTGAAGATTGGGTGATTTTCTAGATGATACCTACATAAATGAGGATGTCATGAATGCTCTTGCTGAAATTACTTATTTTGCTTGTGGTGAAAGCTTTCAGCTTCTATACAGCTCACCATCTCATTTATATCTTCTGACTCATTTTTTAACCAATGGAAGGCTTCTTTATTGTTATGGCACTGGTCCTGAGTCTATCAGTCCTGAGTTAGACACCCTACAATATCACATTTGAAATACAAATGTAGAGCTGATTGTATTCTTATCCTGCATAAATGAACATTACTCTGCATTTGTTCTGACCTCTGAAAAACTCCAGCATGCAAACTCTCTCAGCTCTTGTGCAGATCCTGATATATTAAAAATTCTTTGTTGGATTCTTGTTGGAACCAGACTTCCTCTACCAACAGCTATTGATGAAGTTTCCTGGCTCCATCAAGCTGGCACAGGAGTTAGCTCAGGCAGTTGCAGTATGGCTGCTCATGACTTTGTCATGTTGTGTTTCAAGGATCCTGGTAGGAAAAAGTCAATTCAATAGTTAAGAGCTACCTCATCATAGCTGCAAAATGAATATCTTTTGCAATGTATCTGCTATCACAAGATTGCATGTAATACCTTGTCAGTATATATCTTTTTACAAGCTACAATTCGTGCCTTCAGCACAAATTTCATAGCTCATTTAGAGGCTTCACCTTCAAACCCCCCCTCAACTAAGCCTCTACCCTAACCTCACTTCATTCAGTTAGAGCTCCAAGATAAGTAACTTAGCCTCCATCCCAACCTCACTTCATTTAGACATCTTCATTGATAAAGTCTCAGTCCCTATACTGCCTTGTATGTTCTAATCTGTGTCAAAAATCATTACAAATAGAATGCTTGAATTTGTCCCACAATGCTTCAGGAGTGGCAGGAGCACAGTGGAATAGAATAGTGCAAAACAGCTGTCTAAGAGCTGATCCTAGTTGGATTGGAGCAGCTTCAGTAAGACACTGCCTCCATTCTGCATCATCCTCCAAAAGACCTAGAGCCTTGCATGCTTCTTGATAAGTGGGATAGATATGGCCATTAACTGTTCTGAGATCAGCCCATGAAGTTGCATGTCTTGATGAAGCAAAGTACATCCTCCCAATTGCTGTACCTCTCTGCCTCTCCTTCCAACTCTGTTTAGATGCCTCATATACAAACTTAGTTGGAAGGTTCTGATAAGTGGTATTATTATTGGGAAACCTGGTATTGGCTTCTAACCAAGCTGTGAGTGCAGTCTTGTCTGCATTTGGTCTAGCAGCCACCATCTGTATTGGTTCATCATCTGGGAAATAGACTTCATGCTGGTTTTCCAAGTGCACAGGCAATCTGTACACTGAAGGATATTCAGCATGCATATTGAATTCAAAGATGTGCCAGCAAGCTTCAGGGGCAGAAATGTATCTGGCATCCAAGTGTTCCTTGATTGCATTCCTCTCATCCTTAGCAATTTCCAAAGTTGTCCTATCATGGCCCTTGTAGATGTACTTATGAATATATTTGATTGCATCCACTGAAGCACAGACTTCTACATTGATATGACATTGGAATTTAGCTAAAAGATATGGATTGTATGGGACAACATTACAATTGTCATAACGATGACCATGCTTTTCAAAAAAGTGGCCATTGTTAGGTCTGGCATATTGAGGATAGCCATCATCACCATACTGCATAGCCTCTTGAAAAATCTTGGGATATCTCTTGGAACATTTTCCACCTACCATGCATTTGGCATTGGGAAAATCTGCTCCACATGGACCATGGACCATATTGGTAGTAACAATCTAATAACAAAGGTAAGTCACTGCATTGATAATTCAAGCAAAGCCAATACCTGATACAATTAAGGCTGAGTTATTAGATTAAGAATTTAAGCAGAAACAATAGTATCCACATGGGCTGCATCTTTAATCTTGTCATAATAATGGAAAAAAATCAAGATATATACATGTGGAAGTACCCTCTTTTGGAATTCAATAGTATGGACAGATGCCACAATACCATCTTCTATATCCTTCAAAAAAGCATTTTTCTTAAGTTCAAATACTCTGGCAACAATATCTGGATGATCAGAAGCTGTTTGCCTCTTTCCATCAACCATAAGTTCTTTCAACAGAGCCTCTTCAATTTCAGACCACTTTGGATTGGCAGTCATAGTGATGAAGAGATCAGGTTTATGAAAATGCCTGCAAATAGCCATAGATGTAAGGGCAACCTCTAGAGGCTGTGGCTCAGTCATATAGCTGGCAGAGGGAGATCCAAAGTGTATTAGAGTATGTACTGACAATATCATAATAACTACTCACCTAGCAGAGGGAGATCCAAAGAGAACAAGTCTAGGGATTTCCTATGCCAGGTTGGATGCTTCTGGGGCTTCTGAAGCATGGAAAACAACTGTACAGTACAACAAAACCTTAAAAACTCAAAAATTGACTAACCAAACAACTGTGCAAACAAGGCAGAAAACTCTGGACTTTAGAAGTCAGAAAGGCAAACTCCAGCTTATATAAGTGGTCTGGAAGTGGTGCTGAAGGGCCCACACTTGTCTGAATGGTAGCTAAAGAACCAGAGCATCTCAAGGGCTGAGAGTAGTACTAACAGATAGTATTGAAAGAATAGAAACAGTTGTTAAACGCCAGTGAACACCGTAAGCATCTTGAACTATGATCGCTGATGAAGGGTCAATATATTTCTCATTTATCACCTCATCTCACCCTCAATATAGAATTCACATTATATATATACCTACTGACAGCACACATTACTCTCAGTCAAGTACACAACGACTGAGGGTAAGTGAATACATATACCGATGAGAACACTATACTTATTAGTGTCTTTACCTAGTGCACAGTACTTACGTGTGTTCTAAGTAGGTTTAATCTCAGTCAAGTACACAATGACTGAGGTGCACAGTACTTACATGTGTTCTATCTAGGTGTCAACTCTCAACAGGTTATGGGAGAGTGCTGCTTTGCATACTGAGGTTGACATCTGGAAATTTTCTCTGTGGACTCGGTGTCCAATTTTTGGTGGGCTCACTGCCCTGACTTTATCCTGTTGCTTGATTGCTGTGTCCCTGCACGTATTGCCCGTTTGGAGTATATACTACTCTGTTGCTGTTATCACGCCAAATCTGATCTTGAACTATGGCACCCTCACCTCCTACCAATGAAACCCCTAAACTCTCTGATGCTGCAGTGGTGGAGCTGCATAGAATTGATAGTACTGCGCCCATTGTTACGCAGATCAAGGTATCGCTTTGCTATGCCAGGGATCTGCTGGCGAAGGATGACGGGAAGTGGACACCATGGTCAAAGTATATAAAACTCAAACTTACTATGTCTGGTCTATATGAATATGTTTTTGACCCTCCTGATGTTCCAAACCAATTGCACGAGCCACATGCGCACAAAAATTGGCAATCAAATAACCGCCTCACAAGATCTTTCTTGATGTTGGGACTGTCTGAGTCAGAACAAAACCTTGCAGATGACATGATTAACATGAAAGCCCTATGGGAGTACCTACAAACAAGGCATGCTGGGACCGGTCCTGTCCAGCAAGTGAGGCTGTTGCAGGAGGCCCTGACTACAAAATGCTCTCTGACGGAACTCCTTATGAAAACCATTGATAGGATCTTTGAGAAGATCAACCGCATATTTGACGTGGGCAATGTGACGAAGGAACTTTTGCAGTCTATTGCAGCCTTATCTTCCCTTTCTGACAACCCCTTGTATGTGAGCACCCAATCAATTATCTCTCGTGACTTAGCAGCAGCAACAGCAACCACACCGTATGGTCCTGACAAGATTCGTTGGTTCCTGGAGAACGAGCAAATGCTGTATGCAGCTGACAGGGGGGTGTCAGACACCCAACCTACTACTTTGGCAATACAGACGTCAAACCAATGGGATGATCTCATTTGTGATAGCTGCAAAATGTGAGGTCATCCTGTGTACATGGGCCATACAAAACCTTGGTGTATTTTAAAAGGGGGTGGCATGGCTGGCAGAACTCTTGATGAGGCAAAAGCTGCACGCATAACCCACTATAAAACTAAGAGGGATCAGTGTGACAAAAAGAAGGGTATGACTAAGCTTACTATTACTCCTGCGGGTAGCTCGGCTTTCACGGTGGAAGGTGACTTGGACACATTAGCTGCTTACATTGCTGGCCAGACTAGGAAGATGGCGAGTGTGGCCTCGAAGGGTGAATTTGCTGGACTTGCCTCTGATGATGTACCAGACTCCCTCATGATGGTGTAGAGCCTCTAGATTGATGCCTGGTTAGCACTGGAGGAGGAGCAAGTTAGTATTGACTGAGAGAAATACACAAATGTACCACATGGCATTTGACACATACCCTTTTTACCTTGACTCCAGTGCTACTGTACACATCTTGCCAAATGCATCCAATTTTATATCCTTGAAGCCCATATCTCATAAACCCATCTGAGGAGTAGGTGGATCGACTATCTCTGCCACTGCCACTGGCCAGATACGTATACACTTAGCAGGCGGCTCTCATTTAATGCTTGATGATGTATTGTATGTCCCAAAGGCTACTGTTAGACTACTCTCAATCAGCTCCATGGCAAAGAAGACAAGTATCTTCATGATGTTCAGCAATACCAAGGCAACCTTGTTCAAAAAGAGTACAAACCAAATGATCGCAAATGGAACCCTACTCCTCACAAAGAACCTTTATGCACTAAATCTTTACAATGAATTTGCATTTTTGGTCTATCCATCACCCAACATTGTTACATGGCATTGCCGATTAGGCCATGCTAACTATCAGACAATTATTGAGATGGTGAAATCTGGCATGATCAAAGGTATGCCATCCAACTTCCCCTCCAAACCACTAAAATGTGACAAATGTATTCGTGGCAAGCAGGCAAGAACATCAGTTCCAAAGAACCGGGAGGAGAGGATTGGACACAGGGCTACACAAAAGTTAGGGATCATCTGAGTGGACTTAACAGGGAAGCAGGACATTATATCGCGAATGGGAAATAATTACATCATGAACATTGTTGACGATTACACAAATAAACCATGGTCTATACCACTCAAATTGAAGAGCGATGCATTCAATGAGCTGAAGGCATGGATATTAGCATGACAGGTTGAAATGGGACTACAACTTGGCATACTTTGATCTGGAAACAATTCAGAGATCATAGCCAAGGAAAATGAAGCATGGTACCACTTCCAAGGAATAACAACACAGTACAGTGCAGTATATACGTCAGCACATATGGGGCATGTCGAACAGATGCACAGAATACTGATGGGTAAGAGTATTGCCATGTGACTATATGCAAAATGCCTAGCATTCTTATGGGACAAATTTTATTTAACTGTGACTCACCTGCACGGGAAGACAAAAACCTCATTTATACATAACATGACTCCAGATGAGCTTTGGTATGGCAAGAAGCCAAAATACTCGTATATCCACAAAATTGGCTGCAGAGTCTTTGTCCTGGTGCTGGGCAAGCACAACCCAAAGATCTATGAGAGATCAATAGAATGTGTCTTAATAAGATACGATCCAAAGACAAAGGCTTACCAATGCTATGACAGAGCATCGAGACGGGTATATAGCACATATCATGTTAAGTTCATTGAACATTAAGATGAATACAATACGACCGTCCTGACTGCAGTACTTCCACCACCAGATCCAACACCACCACTGTCAGAACAGATTAACGTGCTGTCTATTAAGACCATTTCACGAGGAGCAGCAGACCAACCCTTTGAAATTCTTGATGACAATGATATACCTGTCCCTATTATGAATGAAGCGAATGAACTGGCTCCCATTGTCCCAGACTTACCAAGAGATGTAGCATGAGAGGACAAGCATGAACAGCAGGCAGTTGAACCTCCCCAGGACATATCCTGAAGATTGACATGTGCACGAATCCTGACTGAGAAAAGTAAACCTGACAAAGTACCTGAATCAGCTGATCGTGTCCATGAAGCAAGAGCAGAATGTCGACTTGCCATCAATGAACTCCATCGTGAAAGACAAGCCAATCTACCACATGTTGCAGATGAGAACCTTGACCTCGACCAAGTTCTGGCTACACTAAATGACATTGAAGAGGAACCAGGTATTGATGTAGGCGACGTTGATCCTGAGGTACCAAGAACATGAGTTCAAGCCCAGAGGTCTCCAGATGCAGAAAGATGGAAAGCAGCATACAAAGACAAGCTTAAGTCTCTGAAGGAAATGGGAGTTTATTGGTTGATACCAAGAGAAGAAGTACCCACTGGGCACAGAATTCATTGGGGACGACCTGTATTCGCATTGAAGCATGACAAAAAAGGAAACATAGACATGTTCTACTAGGCTTCAATCAAGTATATGGAAAGGAATATACTAAGACAACCTCACCAACGGCACGTGCTGAATCATGGCGTATTTTACTTCACCTTGCAGCAGTGCAGGGCTGGGATGCCATGCAAATGGATATTAAAACTGCATTTTTATATGGTGTTCTACCTGAGGAGGAGACCACTTACATGGAGCAACCAAGAGATTTTGAGGAACCAGGCAAGGAAAACCACGTCTGCAAACTAGAGAGGGGACTATATGGTATGAAGCAAGCTGGACGGATATGGAATAAAACCTTAAACAAAAACATGGTCATAAAGTGGGGCTTCACAAGACTAGCATGCGAGTTGTGTGTCTATTACAGGAAATTAGCTTATAGCATGGTCATTGCAGTGGTCCATGTGGACGATTTCTTGTCGATAGCTAGTTCCAAACAGGCAAATAAACATTTCAAATTGCAACTATGAGAAACATGGACAATATCAGACCTGGGTACTCCATGCCAGATTGTCGGAATTGCAATCGAATGGGATAGACCAAATCAGACAGTTTACCTCTCACAGACACCAGTGATTGATTGACTGATCATGCAGTTTGGACAACGAGATGCCAACCCATTGTCTTTACTGATGGAACCTGGTTTGAAACTGAGATGCACTGACTACTCAAAGCTGATACAAAAAGAGCAGGACAATATAGCAAAAATTCCATACCGAAAGCTTGTGGGAGGCCTGATATGGTTGGCTATCTCATCAAGACCTGATTTTCAATATGCAGTTCAGCAATTGAGCCAATATTTCGATTCCTACTCCGTGACATATTGGAATGCTGCAATTAGAGTGGTTTGGTACCTAAAGGGAACAAGAGATCTTAGACTTAGCCTGGAAGGACCATCTCCTGTCGTACTCACTAGTTTTACGGATTCAGACTGGGTGAATTGCCTAGATACGAGGTGGAGTGTAGGGGGATACGTATGGTCACTGGAATCAGGCATCATTTCATGGGCTTCAAGAAAACAGAAGACGGTAGCAGCTTCCTTGTGCAAAGCTGAGTACATGGCCGTCTTTTGTCAGGTTCCGCTGATGACAGGGGCCTCCGGGGGCAAGCAGGTCCTTACTAGGCAGACTCGAAATCTGCAGAGAGTCTCTGAGTAATGGAGGATGAGTTCTGGGGCTTTGGGTGGGGCACGGGGTGGCTACGGAGTGCCGGAGTTTGTAGGGAGAGGTGGAGCAGGATCCCGGGCTAAGTCCGGAATATGGGGCGGGAGTAGGCAGAGCCTTGCTAGGGTGGAGGAGAGGGGGGGGTGATCAGAGAAAGAGACTAAGACCGGGAGACTGAGATTGGAACCAGGAGACTGAGTTAGAATTGAAGTGAGACTTTTAGAGGGCTGAGAGACTTGAGAGGATAAGACAGATAGATTGAGATAAGTACAAAGTAGACAAGAGAGTATAGAGACGAGTTTATGGCAATATCAAGACTACTGTAACGGTTTACTGGCTACCAGCTATATACCTTCAGCAGTTAAGGTCCGGGGCACCTGGGTAAGTTCTGGGGCTAGGCTTCGCATGTCCAGTCCTGTGCGCTGTATTGTCCCAGTTGAGTCCTGTGCAGCGTATTGTCTGGGTGCAGGTGTGGCGCTGGGGGATTGGTCAGGCCCTGTAGGCTGGTGCAGGGTGGAATGCTGGGCGATCAATGGGGCCCGGGGTACAGAGTGTAGGCGCCGGGGTGGGTCCCCTGACTGGGTGGGCAACCGCGTGAGCTGTGAGGGTGGGGAGTCAGAGCACGGGCGAGGAGTCGGAGCGCGTCGGGGTTCACATGGTGTGCTGGGGTGATGGGTCGTGACACCTTTGAAGCAGCGCAGGAATGTATATGGCTCCGAACCCTCCTCCAGACAATTAACCATGGCCCAAACAATGCAACAATGATTCTGTGTGATAATAATGTGGTGATTAACTTGTCAGAAGATCCGATGCTACATTCTTGTGTCAAACACATTGACATCAAGTACCACTTCTTGCATGAGCATGTCATGTCAAAAGAAATCATTGTACGCTACATTAATACAAGAGACAATGTGGCCAACTTATTCATCAAACCCCTTTCTTTACCCTGATTCTTATGACTACACTGTATTCTTGGACTATCCTGACCATAATTTGACGTGAGGAGGAGCCTCAATATATGCTTGCACCACTTACAGTGAGGAGGAGTGTTAAACACCAGTGAACACCGTAAGCGTCTTGAACTATGATCGCTGACAAAGGATCAATATATTTCTCATTTATCACCTCATCTCACCCTCAATATAGAATTCACATTATATATATACCTACTGACAGCACACATTACCCTCAGTCAAGTACACAATGACTGAGGGTAAGGGAATACACATACCAATGAGAACACTATACTTACCAGTATCTTTACCTAGTGCACAGTACTTACATGTGTCCTAGGTAGGTTTAATCTCAGTCAAGTACACAACAACTGAGGTGCACAGTACTTACGTGTGTCCTAGGTGTCAACTCTCAACAAGAGTGAATGAAAGAAGGGAGAGTGAAGAGATAAGGAGTGAGAAAAAGAAGAAATGAGGAGTCCCCTGACAATAGAGTCCTGGAATAATTGCTGCATGTGTCATTCACTTCCAACATAAGAAGAGAGGAGGACCACATGTCAGCTTTGCCTGCATAAGTCTTCATCTCCAGCAACTGCATCAACCACCCCTTGATAGACTTCAGCTTTAATCTTTGTTTAATTGTGTCTAACTCAATTAAGTTTTGTTTGATTGATTGAAGCCCATGCATCAACAACATATTATTGAAACAATCAACCACTCAAAAGCAAAGCAGCATTAGCTTCTAGAAATCTCTGCTGTGAAGTCAGTATGCATAGTAAGCAGTTTCAGTGATATTTTGTATTGGAACATATCATATGTCATAATGTGACAATTGTGATATGGTAAAGGTTGATGCTCCAAGCCACTGTCAATGGACACTCAGTGGCCACCCATGCTTTGTCCACAGACAGAACATATATATATATGCCATATACATATCAGTACTCTCAGTTGTGTTTATACTCACTGAGGGTATGTTATCCAATACCAACATACCCAAACTTCCTTATACTTATGATTCTACCTAGATATAAGCTTACGGTGTAACTTTATTTAGGTACAGAAATAAAGTTGTGTTTCTTAACTGAGTGGACTACCTGAGATGTACTGCCACTCATTAGAACTTCCTCTTGTTTTTTCTTCCTCAATTTTTGTTCTAGTGCTAATTGCACTGAACCAACCTGCTTGGAGCTTTTTCTGAATTGAATCTTTCTTTTTGTTGGACAAACTCTCAATCACTGCCTGCCTTGTCTTGTCCCAATTTGGAAAGGACAGAAGGTATTGTGATGTACCTGAACAGAGTCTACACCCCTTGCCTGCCTGCACTCTAAAACATGAAAATGTCTCTTGAAAGCCATACACCCTCCATAGCTGCCATCTCAGTTCATGGTGCAGATTGGAAGTCAGAAAAGTTCAATCACAACTCTCCTACATTCAACTTTACAAAATGATTGAAGGCACTAAAGATCCACCTCTCACTCCTGAGCTAAAGTCATATGTTTTTATGCTACTCATAGCTGTCCCAAGCACAAAGAGCGAACCCTCTGCTTATCAAAATTGGAGTGCAAATGACAATCTTGCATGTGCAATTATCCTCACTGCAATTGATGAGTCCAAATACAAGGGACTCAACAAGAACAAGATAGCAGCAAATCTGTATGCAGAAATAAAGACCCAGGCAGAAGAGGAGGGACCCATACAGATGGTCAAACTAATTCAGGAAGTGCTCCAAATACAATGCTCACCTAGCAAGCCACTAACTACCATGGTGAAACACATATGTGACATTGTAAGTCACATCTTTGCAATCAAGGCCCTCAATGAGGACCTCTTCAAGGTGTGTTGTGCTCCTGAACAGCCTGAATGACCTGCAATACTTGGCTGTCCAAACACAAGTCTCATGGGAACTGGCAGATGCCACTGCATTAAACCCATACAAATCAGACAACATCTGGAAGCTACTGGAGACTGTTCAGAACCTTGTGAACCTGAAGTCCACAAGCACTAGCTCCACCAACACCACCCTGGTGGTCACAACAAAGGGTCATTTCTGCTCACAGAAGCCCAACCTCCCAGGACATAACCACGCCGCCAGCATAAAGTGTTGCAAGACATGCACCATGCACAACTGGCCCTGCAGCGGCCACAAGGCACAATTCTGTGCCCATGCTGGAGGAGCAATGGAAAAGGAGGGTTTCCATGCAGTGTGTTGATAGGCTTCTACTTGGACTAAATGCATCAAGGGGCACACTACAGGCCTACAGACACAGGCCATACTTGAGATCCTAGCAATCCTCTTGGACACAGGACACCACAGATCTTAGCACTCAATTATAGGCATTGTTTATCAGTCTAAACCACCACTATTAAGCCTTTAGCATATACCACTTATTGACTTTGGAGGATTAGGAGACTCGGGACTCAGGGCACTAGCATGATGGTGGGGACACAACTTTGATCAAACCCCAATCAGTTCTATAAAGAGGTTAGCATTAGGTGCTGCCATTGGACAAGGCACTTCAATCAGAAGTCTAAGGAATCAGCAGTAACGGAACAGGATATACTCTAGCCCAACATTTTATCCATCAAGAATTGATATCAGGTTTAGCGCCAACAGTAGAACTCATGGCATCTGTTGAGGATTTTCTGACCATACCCCACAAAGGCCTGGCCAATTGAAATTACAGTAAAAAGTGAGCAGACTTATACAAAGTTTAAGTCAGTTTAGAGTTGCCATGGCCAATGGGCTATAACACCGTTGATTGCTGTTTTCCTATGTGTGCTGGTTGCTGTTGACAGGTTGCTGTTACCTACAACCATGAGGAGAGGCATTAATTGGTAGCGCCATGAATGGACTTATTTCAAAAATATAGTAGCGCATAGTATAAAAGATAGCTACTCTGCATGTACATAAAACAACAAATTGTAACCTCTTGAGCACCCAGTTATCCTTAGTGTTCAAATCACGCTAGCTTTATTTGACTTTGTCACTAAGTCAGGCACTAGCCTTGTCTATCTCATCTTCATTGTTTATGGTGCCACCTACAGGCACATTATGCTGCACTACTTGTCTTTTCTTCTATATCTTTGCTTAAACTACGATGCTTACCATCTGCTAGGTAGCACCTGAGGTGCTATCATCTAGCGCATCATTCTATCACTTCTGCTCAAGCACACCAGGACCCTGTCAGAACTCCTCACAACTACATATGCCAGGCACTGGAGATGGCATTGTACTGCATATACGTCCAGTGCACCTAACCACAGTTGGCATTATCATTTTGGAGCCCACCACAAGTGGTTCTGTTGAGACAGAATTCCACCAGAAACTCGAGCCCAGTGACAGTGCGGCCTCCTGTTGGAGAGCACTTTTGAACCAAGCACCACCAATTCACCACACTTACTAGGCGTGCTACCAAGACAGACTTTGGACCAGAAGCTTGAGGCTGCTCCAGATAGCCTAGCCAAAAGCTTTTTCCCTTTTTCCTGACCTTTTGAGTACTTAGCAGGTAAAAACCATACGCCACTTACTCCTCTAGAAGAGCTATCTAGAATATTATCACCAGAACCTAGCAACTCAGAGCTAACTGAGCCTGTACCCACTACATCAACACTAAGTAACACAAGCACCACCACCCTTCCTACTTTGACACACACACCTGCCGGTATGGAGCAGCCAAATAACGAGCACATGCCACTCAGAAACCACTTCTTGTCATCAAAATGGGACAAAATGAAGCTCCACAAACTAACGCAGTATTTCAAGGAGTTGGAGTATTTGCTATGTGACTGCCGCATGACAGACAATATACAGATGAAGGAATATGCTGCCAGATACGTCTCATACAATACAGCCAAATCATAGACAGGTTTAAAGGAGTTCCAAGGACTTACAAATGATGCAGTGCCAAGGCCTTTTACCTATAATGAATGGAAGAAGACTATTATTCATTTATATCCTGGTGCTGAAGAAGCTACACATTATACAATAATGGAAATCCAGAAGCTAGTACAAGACACCTTTGCAGCAGGGATCTATACTCTAGGCATGTTATCAACTTATTATCACAATTTTTAGTGGATAGTGAGATGGCTTGTCCAGAATGGTAAGTTATATGGGAATGAGGAGCACCATTTGTTTCAACAAGGGTTCCCAACCTCGTTATGGACTAAGATTGCATGGCGCTTGGAGATTATTATGCATGACCATTACCCCAAGGAACCTTACAATATAGAAAAAGTCTTTGAGGCAGGAAAGTGGGTATTAAAGGGCATGGACATGGGTATACCTTTGCAGCGACCTGGCTCAGACCATGGAGGGATGGCACCCAAACTAGAGTCACCAGCTCCTAGCGCTGCCAATGACCACCACAGATTTGTCAAGAAAGAAGATTTGGAAAATGCTGTTAACAACACAGTTGCTAACATCATGAATAAACTTGAAACCTTAATTTTGACTAGTCTCTCAGCACCTAGGAACAATGTACAGACAGGACTTTGCCATTTCTGTAGCGAGGCAGGACATACCATGACCAGGGGTCGATGCGCTATCCTTCAACAGTATTTGTGACAGGGAAAAGCATGCTGTGGGATGGATGGTAAACTAGTCTTACCTTTGGGCACTAACATTTCCCTTTATCCCAATCATAAGACTTTCCAGGGGCGCATTGACAAGTGGCACCATTGAAACCCTGGAAACTTAGCAACAGGTAACCTAAACAGTGTGATGACAACAGAAGCAGAAGCGACTCCCCAACAAGCACTAATTCACGAAGTACTCCAGCTTAACGCTGTTAGTGACTGACCTATGTTGTCATGTGAAGAGAGAATCAAGATGCTGGAAAAGAAACTGAAGTTGCTAAAGAATTAGGTCTTTGATGGGGTAGAGATCAGAAAGGGCAAGCAGCCTTTAAAAGACTATAGACCCTCAGGCACTACGACAGACCCTGCCCCAGCAAAAGCTTCAACTTCTAGTGCTAACAACAATGTACCAGAAGCAACCAAGGTGCCTGCCATTATGGAGCCGCCGCTGCATCCTTATGCTGGCCTTGGGGGCAACTACACCCCACCTCTTAATCGCAATTTCAGGGCACCAGACAAACCTATAGGTGGCTATTGACCAACAGTGCCTATATATGACCTAGAAAAGTCAAAAGCAATTTTTGATCACATTATGCAAAGCCAGGTTATGCTATCAGTGAGAGAGCTATGCAGTGTGGTGCCAGACATCAGGAATCAGATGCAGACCATGGTTACTCCTCAACAAAACATAGCTAACAATGTAACAATGGTGGATGAATGCGACAATGTGCTACCTGGATTTGCATACATCACAGAAACTGTAACTTCAGAGACCAAGGAGGAGGCTGCACCACCTAAAGAAGCTATGTCCATTGACCTGGTTGGGACCTATCTTAAGTCTCTAAGATCTAGCAACAATCCTGCCATCCTGACTGTAGCCCAGGACTCTCATGCTATTTGTTCGATCATGCTGACTGTGGATGGCAAAAGCGAAATTGAGTTTATTGTAGACAGTGGATCTCAGATCATTTCTATGGCTGCTGACATTGCTAACAAACTTGGCATCATTTACGACCTGACAATTATTCTTAATATGCAAAGTACTAATGGCACTATTGATCAATCTTTGGGAATGGCCTGTAATGTTCTATGTACTACTGGCAACCTTATGTTTTATCTTCAAATTCACATTCTCAGGTCACCCACATATGACTTACTATTAGGAAGGCCCTTCGATGTGCTAGCTTGATCAGTAGTTAAGATGATGTCCAAAGACAAGACAATGCTAACTATTAGCAACCTAACTCAGATGTCAGAAGAACGGTCCCAACATTTCCATGAGGAAAATTCCAGAAATCAGGACCAAGAAAACAACCTTACATTAGTGACAATCCTTGTGAGTGTTTTCTGGTGCCATTGAGGAGATGAGTGATGAGGATCATGGAGATGAAGTGCTTATTTTGGACTATAATTATTGAACCGGGTGAGTAACTCATATATCACATACTCCTTTAGCCCCCAAAATTTTGAACTCTTCTTTGTCGCTTACCAGCAAAGCTTTATCATATCTATACCTCACAGCTTTGGATATTGCTAAAAATCTTTCAACAGACACTTACTTTGTTTCTACTCCTGACATTAAAGAACCTTTGATATCCAGTTTTGCTAGAAACCAAAATTCTATATATAATATATTTGCTAACAATAGTACCCTTAAGCACAAAGGGGTTCAGGTTAAAAAGAAGTACAAGCCTGTAGTACTTAAAACAAAACCAGTAGCGAGTACCATACCTAAAGAATTTTGTATTGAAAGAAAAATAATTGGCAATCTATTAGCAACACTTTCCAAACTCAACCCAAATTCACCACCCTTCAAACCCATGGGACAGTTTATGGCAGAACAAAAGGCACTATTCCTTAGTGTCCATGATACAGGCTTTCTATCAAAGGTGGAACTGGACGTGCTAGTTGACATTATGCAGAAACAAAACAAAGCATTTGCTTGGGAAGACTCAGAGTGTGGTAAGCTTAGGACTGACTTCTTTCTGCCAGTAGTTATACTGACTATTCTCCACGTGCCATAGACTGAGCATAACCAACCAATCTCACCCAGGATAGAAGCCAAAGTATGCCAGATTATTCGTTCCAAGATAGCGGCTGGTGTATATGAGCCTTCCAATTCAGCTTACCACTTGCAATGATTTTGCGTCCTCAAGAAAAATGGGAAGCTATGTATAGTTCACAGTTTAGAACTATTAAACAAAGTCACAATTTGCCACTTAGGGATACTGCCCTTTCCTGATCACATCACTGAGTCCTTTGCAGGCCGCATCTGTGATGCTACTCTGAATTTATATGTGGGCTATGATGAGCGCTTAATTCATCCTTCCTCTAGAGACTTAACAACATTTCAAACACCATTTGAGGTGCTACGGCTAGTAATGCTCCCCATGGAATAAACCAACTCAGTACCTATATTCCATGATGACATTACATTTATCTTACAGCCAGAGATACCTTACCATGTGCTCAGCTTTATTGATGATGTAGGCATTAAGGGACTAAAAGAGTGGTGCTATGGGACTTCTTTCAATTGGTCAACCGAGTTTTACAACACATGAAATATTGTGGCAGGACTTTTTCAGGCCACAAGTTGGTTCTTTGCATGCTGCAATTTAAAATTTTAGGCCATGTTTGCACACCAGATGGCAGGGTCCTTGAAGAGAGCTGATTAGCGCTGCTTGAGAAGTGGGGAGTCTGCCATAACCTTTCAGAAGTTCATGCATTTCTAGGCACAGTAGGCATTCTTTGCATGTTTATTCATCATTTTGTGCATCAAGCACATGCTCTCAATTGCTTAACCTGCTCAGGGGTACCCTTTGAGTTTGGACCCAATTAAATTAGTGCCCAAAAGAATCTAGTCAAGGTGCTACAGGAAGCAAAGCCCTTGGTGCCCATTGACTATACTACCACCAATCCTGTCATACTTGCCATTGACACTTTATACATTGCGGTTGGCTTCTTCCTGTGTCAGTACGACAGCACAAATTGCAAGATTAGGCACTACAACCACTTTGGGTCAATTATCCTTAACAACAGAGAATCGCACTACAGCCAGCTCAAGCTAGAGTTATATGGCTTGTTTTGGTTGTTTCAAGTGCTACACATGTACCTTATAGGGGTCCAGAATCTAATTGTTGAGGTCGATGCACATTACATTAAAGGAATGTTGCAGAATCCAGACATCCAACCCTTGGCTAGTATGAACTGCTAGATTGTAGCAATACTAATGTTCTACTTCAAGTTAGTTTATATAAAAAGCGTGTTTCATGGGCCAGACAGCTTATCTTGATGCCCACAACAGTCAGAGGATAAAGTGCTAGACAAAAGCAACAATGAAGCATTTGACGACTGGATAAATCAACTACACAGATTTGTTCATATCATTCAGCTACCTATATCCTTGCTTTGGGAAGATCAACTAGTCTCCATCTGGTTGCATCCTTTGGTGCTGTATCAATCTAAACCATATGAGGCGCCATCAACCTTTTACACAGCCAGTATCTATAACATTGCTAAGCTATCTAACAATCTAAAGATAGTCGAGGAGCCCAGACCCTTGCAAGAAGACAGCCAAAAGCTACCATATTTGGCAGTACCATAAAGCACTAAAGCAAAGGCAGAAGATCAGTGAGTGGACCAAGTTAGGAAATGGCTAAAGGATTTGTGATGACCTCAAAACCTTACTAATGTGGAATACGCCACATTTATTCAATATGCAATGACCTTTTTCTTAACTAAGGACTGACTCTGGCAATGAAATAGAGATGGTGTGCACAAGCTAGTGATTAAGCAGGATAGTCGTATTCGAATTCTCCAAGCAATGCATGACAATTTGGAACACCAAGGACTCTACATGATGAGGACTAACCTGCTGGAGCACTTTTGGTAGCCCCAAGTTAGTGCTGACATTGCGTAGTATATTCACACTTGTCATCTTTGCCAGGTCCAACAGACTCGTCAAGTTCTTATTCCTTCTATGGTAGTGACTTTAGCATCCTTGTTCAGAAAAATATATGTCAACACTATGCATATGTCCAAGTCTGGGCACTACAAATATATTATTCAAGGCAGATGTTTTCTGGTGCACTGGCTGGAATTTCACATGTTACAATAAGAAAACACAGATGCAATAGCTAAATGGCTGTTTGAAGATGTTATCTGCCAATGGGGGGCCCTGCACGAGATTGTTACAGACAATGGGGCACCTATAGTTAAGGCACTTGCTTATCTTGCAAAGAAGTACAATATACAGCATATAAGAGTCTTGGAGTACAACAAATAAGCAAATAGTATTGTAGAAAGGCCACATTTCAATGTTTGACAGGCATTATTCAAGGTGGTCAATGGTGACAAAAATTGCTAGAGTGAGGCGACTTACTTGGTCTTTTGGTCTGAACAGGTAACTATACAAAAAAGGATGGGCTGCTCCCCTTACTATGCTGTGACTGGTACCTATCCACTGCTACCGGCAGACATGGAAGCGACTTATTTGCAACCCCCACCAAATTTACTATTGGCTTCTACAGATATGATCACTAGACAAGCAATAGATTTACAGCATTGTATAGAGGACCTTAAATGCTTATACAAGACTATATTCCAGGCATGTCAACAAGCAGTGCTACGATTCAAAAGTGAGCATAGTGCCACTATAAGGGACTATAACTTTACAACAGGAGTGCTGGTTCTTATGAGAAACTCAAAAATCGAGGTAACACACAACAAAAAGATGTGACCACAGTATCTAGGACCATTCATAGTAGTTTCCCACAATAGAGGAGGAGCCTACATACTTTGTGAATTGGATGGCTCAGTTTTGCATTGACCAGTAGCAGTGTTCTGACTCATTCCCTACTTAGCACGTGAACACATTTCCCTACTTTTGTCGGTGCTGGACATTGACACTGCTAAACTTCAAGAGCTAGAGGAGACCAAACTAGTGGACAATGATGAAGTTGCACTAGAAGCAGAAGACGATCAGTAGCAGGATACAATAAGGTAGGGCGCTAGACCTTAGTGCCTTGCACCAAACTCATAAAAAGGATAACTGAGCATAAATAAGCATACTATTCAACTACAAAATTAACAAGATTTGACAATTGGCTATATTAGGCCTATGGTGAAGACCTCTGACATGTCCACTGGAGCATCTAGGCTGCTGCCTGCAGCAAGATAGCATAGGAGAAGGAGGTGGTGCAGGTGGTAGGAGGGGCAACAAAGTGGAGGAGGTGCTCTCAGGGGGGAAAAGTGGAGAAGCTGGATGGAGGAGAAACATATATGGGGGCAGGTGGCACTCTAGCTCTGAAGCAAGGAGCTAGAGGTGTAAAAGGAATAATGACATGCTCAAGCGTGGTGGCACAAATGTCCTCAGTAATCAGGTCTGGCAAGAGCAACCACTTCAGTGCCTGGAGAGGCAGGGAGTTAGCAAGCCAGAAAGGATGGAAGGAAAAAGGAACTAACAATGTTATTGGTTTCAAGGAGTAAGAACTCCAAACACCTTTGACTGCCAGAAACAGGAGGCTGAGGGATGCGTAAAAGATATTTAACCATGCCGCTTGTAAAGACTTACCGCATTTGGGGGCCGTTTGGTCTCCACAAGCCACTCCTGGGTCATAGCCAGAAGTAAGCAGTAGTGCTGAATCAGGGTAAGAATATTGCCATTTTGGTGCCAAATACCACCTGGGAGCAGTCAAGCAAAAAACATCTTGAGGTGATCTAACATTTCAGGACAATAGATGGGGGTAGTATCTTTGAGGAGGAAGAAAGGAGTAGGCATTGCACTAAACCTGACATAAATGCTAGGCCTGAAATCTCAGATATATACCTAGCAATGTTGTGCAGGGTCAAAGGGACTTAGAAAACAGAACTTATGCAGCACCATCATGAGGACATGATAACAATGATACATTTTATAAATCTACAACAAGAGAAGCAAAATCTGGAAATCTGTCAGGCCAGTGATGCTACAGAGAAGATGGAATTGCCTCACTCAAATGACATGGGGGGCAAGGACAGACACACAACAAGTCAAGAGGGGCCAAACCAAGAAATACGCTTGCTCACAACCGCTGGACCCTCAAGGGGACCACAAGAAAGGTGAGTGCTGGTATACTTGTGAGGGGACTGGGAGCAAAATGCCATTGGACATGGAAGAAGAAGAGGTGATGGCTCAGTAACTAACCAGGTAATAGCTTTCCTCCATCAAAAGCTGAAGACAATCTGCTGTGTCCTCAGTGGCGATTTTCTGGATTTGGGCAACTATCAGAAGGGCACTGTAATGTGCCAGGAATAGCAGCACACGCACATGAAAAGCCTGGCTCCACGTGGCCTCTGTACTGAAACATGTTAACAGAGATGCATTTCCTCAAATTTCACAAGCGGCATGCAGAAGCTGGCAGCGATGACCCAACTCAACCACCTTGTCAGCCAACTTAGGAATATCCTCAGGAGAGTAGTGGTGAAAGAACAAAGTAGCCCAGTCCAGAAAGATGGGAGGATCCATGGTGATATAGGCATGATCACAGCTTTGAGTTCACATGCAACCAGACGGGGTGGCCATCATGAAGACTGATGGAGTTGAGTTGATGCATAAGTAATTTATAGGACACGAAAAGTGTTTTGACTAGCAACAGCATTGGAGGATTTTTCTTAAGGAACCAGGACTCTAACAGGAGCACTAGCCAATCAGAGGCACTTGACTCATTCTGGGACCATCCAAAAAGGAAGTTGACATTCAATGTTTAGCGCTTACTCACATCATCACCAAATAGACATAAGCAACTACTGGTTTTCTATTTCTTTATATGCTATACTTCTTACATGGATCTGTCAGGGGACTCCTCATTTCTTCCTTTTCTCACTCCCTATCTCTTCACTCTCCCTTTATTTATTCTCTTATTTCTCCTGACATTATTTCATTTTACTGTTTCTATTCCTTCAACACTATCTGTTAGTACTACTCTCAGCCCTTGAGATGCTCTGGTTCTTTAGCTACCATTCAGACAAGTGTGGGCCCTTCAGCACTGCTTCCAGACCACTTATATAAGCTGGAGTTTGCCTTTCTGACTTCTAAAGTCCGGAGTTTTCCTGCCTTGTTTGCACAGTTATTTGATTAGTCAATTTTTGAGTTTTTAAGGTTTTGTTGTACTGTACAGTTGTTTCCCATGCTTCAAAAGCCCCAGAAGTGTCCAACCTGGCATAGGGAATCCCTAGACTTGTTCTCTTTGGATCTCCCTCTGCCAGGTGAGTAGTTATTATGATACTGTCAGTACATACTCTAATACACTTTGGATCTCCCTCTGCCAGCTGTGTGACTGAGCCACAGCCTCTAGAGGTCGCTCTTACAGGATTCGCTTATTTATTTACAGACAGTACCCATTTCTACTTAGTCTGGCATGGTAATGGCTATTGGACTGTGCTGGCAAAGAGGTTTTTGCACTGTGATGATCTACTGAGTGTTTCCCCTTTGTCCTTTAGTTTGTTTATTTTGGTTGCTTACAGACTGAAATGTTAGTATCAAAAGGAGGGGGGGGCATTTATTCAAATACAGTGCAACATCAAAAACTACATATCAAGCAATCACACAATCAAAGTCCAAAAAGAATAAAGCGCTACAGGCCAGCGACTACGCATCAAAAGCAGGAAGGGTGGGATCACCTAAAGGGAGCAAATCCCTGTCCTGAAGATGGTTACTTGCTTGCCACTCAAGTGCATCAGTGAGATCATCATGAAGACTGAGCAAAAGGGTCTCACAACATGCTAAGATATCAACGTGAGAGTGCAGGAGGGCCAGGTTGCACCTAATGGTCTTAGTAGCCTTATAAACATGGAGAAGTTGTTGGCAAAGGTCTTCAGGGGAGTGATGGGATAGGAAAACTGGTTGCCAAGCCAAGGGAAGGCATCACCAGTGACATGCATAGCTGGGGCAGGGTCCCGGAAGGGATTGAACTAACCTGAATCAGCAGAAGGAAGGAAATAATTTAGAGGGACTCACACAGACAGTAACAGGGACATGGGGCATCTACTCATAGTGCTCATTACTAGGAGACATGACTCTGATGGAAGAAAGACTCACATTGTAAGGAGGCAAGTATCTCCAGCAGCGCCAGTACTCACTCTGAGGCACCAGGGTCTCTTCAGACTGAGGGGCCTCAGAAGTTTTGCGAATGCTGGGGAAAGTGAAAGGGCTGCAAGGAAGAGTCGCAGAAGGAGTAAAAAGGACATCAGGCAAGTCACTAGCCACAATAGGGATGGGAGAAGGGCTAGCACCTTTGCTGGACATAGGCACATCTTCAGCAGGAGGTATTGCCATAATGACGGAAAGAGAAGGAGGAACTGGGGTCCTAGCAATTAAATCAACAAGAATAGAAGATGAGGGCAAACTAAAAGACATATGGCTCTTGACTAGGGCTGCTCTGACAAGAGTTAGTGGCAAGTAGAGAAGTGATTTGAAAAAGGATGGCGCATACCGCCAGCAAGTTATTGACATTAACAGCAGCAGATTCCAAAGAGACTTTGTCATCATCATTGCCTTTGGCATCCCTCTCAGTATCCTCACCTGCATCAGAGGATGGCTTGGCAGTAGACAAGATAACCAGGGTAGCAGGCACTAACTCACGGCGCTTATCAGGACTCTTACTAGGAGAGGTGACACCAGGCTTATGTTTCAACAAGGCAGGACAACAGGGAGAATGGACAAAGGGAGCAGCAACAGCGGTCTTGTCCTGAGTGATAGGGAGCGCTAAACTGGCCTTGCTAATGACCATGGGCTAGTGAGTGGCAGCCAGGGCATGTTGTTGATGAATGAAGTCCCTCACATTATGAATGAAGTCCCTCACATTATGGATCAGTACAGTGCACTTGTAGTTCTTCTGCATGCTGGCATCCTTACCGCGCTCTCAGGTGCGAATGCTGTTGAAGGTGCAGCCTTGTTTTAAAGCATCACATCTGTAGCAAGAGAGGGAGGCTGTAGGAAACCAACAACTTTCTGGATCATTTTCAGCCCAACATTTATCACACTAAGATTGGCATTAGCAACATTATAATACCAGAAGCAAGCAGGAACTTACTGTGCCAACCTTTGTTTGAAAGGCACAACAATCTTGAGGAGACACTGTAATCTTCTTCTTGGTGCCAAGAACCTGAATCCCAGCAGGTAGTCCGGTATCAATGACAGTAGTATTGCAACAAAGATGCAAGAGGTCATGAAGTTCTGCATCAGTAAACATGGTTTGTTTAGGTGCCTGGGGCCATCAAATATTAGGCACTAAGATCTAGCAATCTCGGAGAAAATGCTTACAACATATAAAGAAACACTGCGAGCAGGAAGATTAACCTTAGGACAAGTTAACAACATAATGAAAAGGGATAAGAAGATGGTCACACTGTGCGTTTGGGAGGACTAGAACAAGTAGTGGGTATACGCTTAATAACAACGGCAAAGTTTTCTGGAGGACCATGAGGGATGGAACTGGAAGGGTCTATTCTAGGCTCAGTGGCAGGAATGGTGATCCACTTGATGGCCAAATGAGGAGGGCCAGGACAAGTAGGTGAAGCGGTGCCACAAAAAGGACTGCCAAGCATGGGAGAGGCAGGTGAGAAAGGGGTGAACAGGGCAGAAGAGAAGGAGTGGCCTGAGTTGAAGGGGTGCTGGGAAGATTGGCAATGGTTGGCAAAGTTTGGGCTGACTAGTTGAAGTCAACATTGCTAGCATAGGACACAACAGGAAACCCACCTCGCTAACTTCAGTACTGGCAAGCAACATGTCAATTTCATCAGATAAAGAAGGAGCTTGTCATAGGCACCAAACTTTAGTGCCATGAAATCAAAATCAAAACCTAACTTATGAATGATCTCGCAAAAGGACGCAACCAGTCGGCACCTTCATACTCCCAGTACCAAGCCATGCACCACTCACAAACTTCAGCTTTGCACGCCCAAGAGCT
>QFEW01002028.1:0-11042 GCA_003316525.1 Termitomyces eurrhizus
AGAAAAATGATAAAAAAAATGGTAAAAATAAAGAGTCTTCTGACAAGTATACATTATTGAAAATTAGTAGTTACAGAGCAATGAGCTGAACATATGATGAATGCAAAAGAATAAAAAAATATAAATTGAATAAACTATAAGGATACAAGCAAAAAGATTGAATATGGGCATCAGAACACTTTAGTCATTATACTATAGACTGAGATGAGTCTGTGTCTAAGCACACTTATATTCACAATTATTAATCTAATAACTATCAGGGGACTTTTCATTTCTTCCTTCTTTTACTTCTTATCTCTTCACTCTCCTTTCATTCATTCTCCTATTTCTTCTGACATTATCTCATTTTACTGTTTCTATTCTTTCAACACTATTTGTCAGTACTATTCTCAGCTCTTGAGATGCTCTGGTTCTTTAGCTACTATTCAGACAAGTGGGGGCTCTTCAGCACTGCTTTCAGACTGCTTACATAAGCCAGAGTTTGAGAGTTTGCCCCTTGTTTGTGCAATTGTTTGTGTAGGCAATTTTCAAGTTTTTAAGGTTTTGTTGTACTGTACAGTTGTTTTTCATGCTTTAGAGGCCCCAAAAGCATCCAACCTGGCATAGAAAATCCCTAGACTTATTCTCTTTGGATCTTCCTCTGCCAGGTGAGTAGTTATCATGATATTGTCAGTATAAATTCTAATACACTTTGGATCTCCCTCTGCCAGCTGTGTGACTGAGCCACAGCCTTCAGAGGATGCCCTTACAATAACTCTATCAACAGGTATATAGAGAAATATAGTTGTTATACTACAGACTGAATAATTTTGTCAACACAAAATAGTCAGCCAAGTCAGAAAACTCTATTTAGTAATAATAAGCAAGAAGATAGTGAGGCATCAAATAAGATTTAGAGCATTATGTAAGAGAAAGATTTAATGTCTGTGGAACTTTTTTTACAGAGCTAACAAGCACTGGTGACAAGCAGGAGTCAAGCAGGCATAGAAGCAAGCAGGAATTAGGCAAGAGACTGGCAAGGCTAATCAAGCAGTCAAATATTGCTAAACAGCTTACAGTAAGTTCAGTATGTATGCCAGAAGAACACTGCTATTGTATAGCCTGGGATATTCTATTTACAGACTGCCTTTATATACTATATTAGTGGCTGTGCTATTACTAATATTGCTTAATTAATTAGGCCTCAGTATGTATATAATAGAATATGACTAACAATAATCAATGCTGAGTAAAGTTCATGCATATGACTCATCAAGGCTAACTACTAGAAGAAAAAAAGAGATAAGACAAGCCAATCAGTCATTTGGATGTGCTAAGAGTAGGTATGTCATCAGACTAAGCTTGGAGTAGAAATGGACATTGTACAGAAACTAGTCTTCTGATATATTATCATTAAAAGGGAAAAATTTGTTGTTGAAGTTGACATATGTATATAATAACAAGTACTATAAACAAGTGTGAGCTATTGCAAGTATGGCATATGTCTGAGTATAGAACTATGTCTTCATTTAAAAGAAAATCAACTAAACAATAGAATGTTATTATATTTTCAAACAAGAGTGAAAAATATATACTATGCTCTACCATGCAGTTGACAGGCCCCTTTAGTTAGCACCCTCTGATGTCTTTGAAATTTCTCCTTTTTTTTTTTTTTTTGACATAATTGTATGTATTAGTAACTTGAAGATGATAGAAGTTGAACAAAACAGAGATATAGAGAATTTATTAAGTTTCTTCTTGATGTTGACTTGGAAGTTTGTCACTCTCTTGTCATATTGCTAAAGCAGGCAATTAATTTGATGTCAAAATGCCAATTGTGAGGATTCAAAGATGCAGGGCTGAGTGGAGCCTCAATTTGTCATTAAAGATACCTGTGACAAATTGTGACCTGCCAACTGTGTAGTAGGGCATATACTAGCTTAAAAGACTGCTCCAATGTTTGGCTTTCTTGAAAAGATTCACATGGTGTGCAATAATTACTATTCCACCTCTTTAGCTTGGAGTCTTTTCTAAGTTGGATGTCACAAAGACATTACACCTTAGTAAGATGCTGAATTTACACTCTGATGTACTGTATCAAACAAGACTTGTAAATTGAAGTACTATGTACATACCATAACTACTATAACTATTGTTCAATTTCTGATAAAGAAGTGTCCCATGTGGCTACTATAAACATCTTCTTGTAAGGATGCTTGAGTATTGTGGCCATGCTGTCCAAAAGAAAAAAGAGAATTAAATTAAGGATTTTCAGAAAGTTCTGGATGCTCCCTGAGGTGGTCCTTCAATTATAACTTCAAGATAGAAATAGTGCCTTTAGTTGGAAGTTGTAAGGCACTGGCAATTGTAATGAGATCGTCTTTCTTTTTGTAGTAGAGAAGGGGGTGGTCAAATGTTTTTAAACATGAATCTTTATTAATTTGTGCAGCACGTTTGGTAGCTTCTCGTGATTTTTGGGCCTCTTTCTCAGCACTAATCTGCTGCTGTCTTTGGCGCTCAGCTTCCTCTTTTTTAAAAGTCTCCTTCAATTTAGCGTAAGTAAAGAACCGTGTATCAGGGGACTCCTCATTTCTTTCTTTTCTCACTCTTTATCTCTTCACTCTCCCTTTATTCATTCTCTTATTTCTTCTGACATTATTTCATTTTACTGTTTCTATTCTTTCAACACTATTTGTTAGTACTACTTTTAGCCCTTGAGGTGCTCTGGTTCTTTAGCTACCATTCAGACAAGTGTGGGCCCTTCAGCACCGCTTCCAGACTGCTTATATAAGCCAGAGTTTGCCTTTCTGACTTTTAAAGTCTGAAGTTTTCCTGCTTTGTTTGCACAGTTGTTTAGTTAGTCAATTTTCAAGTTTTTAAGGTTTTGTTGTATTGTACAGTTGTTTCTCATGCTTCAGAAGCCCCAAAAGCATCCAACCTGGCATAGGGAATCTCTAGACTTGTTATCTTTAGATCTCTCTCTGCCAGGTGAGTAGTTATTATGATATTGTCAGTATATACTCTAACACACTTTGGATCTTCCTCTGCTAGCTGTGTGACTGAGCCACAGCCTTTAGAGGTCACCCTTACACCGTGCTTTGATTTTTGTTGAGCCACACATCTTCTTCTTTTTTGCATTATCTAATTTTGTGTGAACATCTCCAATTTCACAGCATGCCAATGTGCAATGTGCATTAAAAGCACTAACCTTAGCTCAGAGATGTGAGACAGTTTTTTTGTATGCTTTCATTTGTCTGCAAAGAAGGTGAATTTTGGAAAGAAGCTTAAAAGAACGTTTTTGTTTATCTTGAGCAAGTGAGGCTGAAGATAGCTGGGAATCAAGATTGATGGATAAGTTGGCAGCAGAAGATGAACAATGTGTCCTCATGCTTGTGTCCTGGAAACCTGAAGAATGGATCTGTGTTTTCTTCATCAACATTACTCCCTTCCAGCACACTTCCCTCCTCTTCTTTTTCATTATCCATTTTCTCATTGTATTCAAAGTCGGAGGTATCTGAATCAGTGAAATTGGTAGAAGGAGAACTGGGCATCTCATGAGGATATGTCTTAGAAACATGTGCCTGAGTTGATGAAGCCATACTTAATGCAAAGTCTTCTGGAGTAAAGAGTGAAGGATTTAAAGTAAAGATTCTATTCCAGTAACTCAAAAAGATGTTTGAATGAGTTCAGGTGTCAAAACACCTCGTATGGCCATGTACTCATGAATGATATTATAACAGTCTATTTCAACACCTGCTGCAATGTGTTCTGAGCAGTGATTGGACTACCGGCATTGAATGAATGAGTAAATAGCAACATCTAGAGGCTGGAATTTATGCGTAGTTTTTAATAGTAGACACAAAACAATAATGTCATGTTTATATGCTTCACGCTATATAGCGTCGGTCTCATGGGAGGTATGTCCATCAACTAATAAAATGACTGGAATGTCTTCTGTCACTCTGCAAGATTTTGCAAATGGAGCAAAAACTTTTTTCAATCATGAAACAGCAAGTTTGCAATCAGTCTATCCAGAGTCTGAAGTAGCAACACTAAAAAGTAATCAGTTTACTTAAACTTACAAAATCAAAGGCATTTTACCTTCTAATTCCTTCAAGATCACACACATCAGGAATAGGTCCTTTTAAAATCACAAACAATGGTGGAATAAAATCTCCAGCAGCAGACACACATTCCATGACAGTAGCAAGCTCTAAATTGTCACTTTGAATATAATATCATTGTTTTTGATGTCTAAAATAAAAATATTTTTGACCATTGTTTTGATGATCTCCTCTATACTGCAAATCCTTTTTGTTCATATTCCATTTGTGCTCAGGTGGTATATCTGAAGGGTAACACTTCTCCAAATCATTCCAGTGGTTATAATAATCATGAACAGTTGCAAGATTAAAATTTTTTGCTTGTTTTGGATCTAGTCTGCTCAGTTTTGCTGTTACAACAGCTGGATGTTGTTGCAGAAATTGATAGCACCAATTTTTTTCTGGCATAGTACCACAAATCTCCTGGACATGTCCATGCAAAGTCAAAATTGAAAAAGGTTTACCTGAGATCATGGCCTTATCTGCCCAAGCAAGAAGAACCTGTTCTTGTTCTGCAGACAAGAGCTGACGTTTTTTATATCTCTTGCAACATAATTGATGCTTATTGCAACATCTGTCACTCAGAGTTTTTGGGTTGACCTGTAAGTAACGTATTTTCAGCACTTATCAACCAATAAACAATTAGCACTGACCTTAAGTTCATGAGCAGCCTCAGCATAAGACAAGTAAATCCTATTATTAACCTCTTGAATAGCTGCCTGAAGTCACTCTTTGTAGTCCCTAGAGCATTGCAGACAGCAAAATGGTGCCATAGGACATGAGAAAGAGTTGTGTGACAAAGAGCTAATTGATGGAGATACGACGTGGATGCAAAAGAATTTTAGACTCCACCCTGCCACTGAATTGGCAGGTGTGACAACTGGCTTCACTTATTCATACTAAGGGACTTAGCAACAAGACATTGTCTCACCCCAGACTAAGTCAGAAACACATCAAGTATGTTATATCACATTGTATGTCTTGTTTGAATTACTAACGATGGCTGGTTGTGGCAAAACATTGTTTTGTTCAACTCAGAAGAGACTCTGAATTAAAGGGGTGGAATAGTATCTAAGCCAAAAAATTGTAAATAATCACATGACATAAAACTGCATCCTGGCTTTATAATGATACATAGATCATGTGATTTGAACAAGAACTTGCTGATTAAAAAATCAAACAAAATATTCAATTATTAAAGCAGTTTTTTGACCTACTTTAATTTACTCTAATTTTCATATCTAGTACTTGATATGGCCTCTGTTTGCCTTTATAACTGCTTTGATCCTTCTAGGCATGCTATTTATGAGGCTTTGGCATACCTCTGGTAATATTTCATTCTACTTCTTGATTATTCTCTCCCACAACTCATGCACTCCTTTAGAGGATACCTCATACTCCAAAAGTTTGTGCTTGATGTAAACCCAAAGGTGTTCAATGGGATTGAGGTTAGAGGATTGGGCAAGCCAGAATATTACAATAATATTGTTATCAGAAAGCTAGGATGTTGCCCATTGGAAGATGTAACCATTGGTTACGAGTGTCACGACCCCTCTCCTCTGGACCTGCCCCGGGACACCCCCGGAACACCATCTGGGACCCTCCCTTCGACCCCACAGGACACGCCCCGCCATTATGACTACCAACACTGCCATCACGCGCATCACAGACTGCCATCAGCCACCACCAGCCCCGATCAACGATTGGATCATGCGACTCGCCTCTGGCCATCACGCATCACACATCACAGCTCCCTCCACGCCTATTGATCGCACGCCCCACATGCACGATCCAAGTATACAGTCCCTGCCCGCTACTCAAAGACTCCCGGAACCCATCCCAGACACCCCGGAACCCGAAACCCGGTCCCGTAGTACTTATAGCACAGTTCCCCGTTGTATTCGCCAGTCTTGATATTACACTGCTTACACTGTTTTCACTTGGTTACTTGAATTGTTGTGTGCCCTCTATTTGACTGGTACACATTGACTGGCATGCTTGACTAGCACGCTTGGATAATTGCGTGCTCTAAGACTGGTACGCACTTTACGACTTTAATTTACTAACTTGGTCTTGTCTTAGAACCTCTGGTTCACGACTCGACCCCCACCCGAATTTCCCAGCTACTCACCTCCCAAAAAACCCCGGACCAAGTCCCCTCTCCTGGGAGTACCCCTGTCCACGTCTTGAACCCCGGAGTCCTAGCCCCGGAGTTCCAGACACCCGAGTATCCGTGGGTCAAGTCCGCATTGTAAGGGTGATTGCTTTCCCGGAAAGCCCCCGACTCAGCGGAACCTGACAACGAGCTAGAATGATCTTGTGTGTATCACATAGTGCTGAATCAGACCGCAGTATTGGATTGACTAGAACTAGAGTGAATACAAGATGTTGTCTTACATAATACTCTAATGGGTACCTATAGCGTTGTTGATGCTAGTACAAGTGTGACGGTCCATTACATACTCCCCAATGAGACTGAACACTTGGTCTTAGAACAAGAGGTAGAAGTGAAAACAAAATATGCATAGTAGTGCAAGCATGAGTCAGAGATGCATATCACATAGTGGGCAATGGTTAGTACCATGAATGCGGTAGTAGTGTCCTCAATAACACTTGAGCTTGAACTATCTGAGTGTGCCAGTGCGCATACAATCCAAGCAGAAGGAAAGCACAATAAAATTGACAGTACGAAAAAATGTATATACATGCTACACTGGAGTGCGTGTCAGCCTGGAAACGTTGAGTGTATACTCAGAGTTATCTAACAAAATTAAATAGGTCTAGGACCTGTCCAATGAGACCCCCACGACCACACCCATCTCTGTCACCATTGACTCCTCCTCTGGTGCAACATTAATCGCAGGAGGAGGAGGCACTGATTCCGTCCTCAGTGGGGTAGTTGACCCCTCAACTGCAGGCAAATCTACTACCATAGGCTCAGTAAGCACAACATTAATCGCAGGAGGCTTGGTGGTAAGCATACTGTGCACCGACGTTTGGTTTAGGAGATTGACCCAATTCAGGTCCATTCCAATGAGGTAGTAGAGGCCATTGGCCTCAGGGTTGACAGGGAGATTGCTCTCCTCATGATGCTTGAACATAAGACAATAATGGTCGTCTTCAGTCATCTCCCGCCATCTATCCCATTGCAGGATAGTGGAAGGGGTGCCATAAGTGGAAAGGTGCTCCATGCGCTCATCGTCAATCTGCTCAAAGATGTCTATAGACATTGTGGGGGAGTGGAACTGCTGTTCCAGAAAGACCACACCATAAGTGTAGGTGTGGTCCACCTAGTCCAGCAGAATCTGGTTGTGTAGGAAGACACGTAACATGTTGTCGACAGAAAAGTTCCATGCCTGCTCGTTGGGCACATGAACTTGATGAATCTTGAGCTTTGGCCTATGTTGGGGCTCAAACAGTTGCTCAGGAAACATGGCATCATATGAGGCAATTGCCTCATGGTACAGCCCTGGCTGGGCTATGACAAGGGTCATGCACTGAACAATCATGGATTTGGCTGCACTATTAGCGCAGAGAACTCAACATAACGCGAACCCAAAGAGGGTTTGCCAGTGCATATGGTAGGCGTGGTCCACTGCAATGCCCTAATAGGTGTTTTCCAGCCTGGGATGACCAAAGATTAGCGCATACTGCCAGCTGATCCAAGTCAAACAGCATGGCTGGATCTTGAGCACACATTACATGCAGCACTGTGGAACCATCTTCTTTCATGTGCAGAAAGCGCCTCAGAATATGTCGTCACTCGACAAGAGCAAGGTCATCAGGGCCCTGCATTGGGTTGACAAGGTCCTGGTATTGAGGCTCCTTCATCAGGAGCTGCATGGTCCGGTCATGCAGAGCCTCAACTGTTTGCTGTGTAAATATCTGAAGCTCTATGATCAACATGTAGGTGACAATTCTGTTGCGACGTGGGACGTAAATGTTCATGTAATACTTGTAGAGCTGGTCCAGCTCTAATAGAGTGTGAGAGAGACCATGCAGGGCATGCTTGTACACAATTGTGCCTGGGATGTGGACATGCTGGCCAGAGGCATACTCATATGACGCCGCTTTATTGGTGTCAGCTTCCATCAGCACCGTATTCATGGCATACAAATAGTAAGTGCAGTGGCTGAGTGCTCCTCTGAAGCACAAATTCATTTGCTTGATATTGAGTAGCCCCCACACTTTCATCCTCAAGCCATTGGGGATTCTCCCTGAGAACTCATCCTTGGCCCTATATTTCAGGGCCTGCAACTCCTTGATGCGGTTCACCTTCTTCTTTACAATGCGCTTATTGCGCAATACTTGTTGGAATCAGTCCGCTGCCAATTCCCCCTCCTCTCTGTCCTCCTCCTGCTCTGAGCTTGACTCTCCATAGTCACTCTCATTGGACAAGGACACAACTGGTGCTTTGCCTTTTCCAGGCATGGGTTTCCCTCTCGAGGTCACTACCAGACCATTATATTGTTCTGGTGTGCAGGAGTCTGGAGTCAAGACGACCATGGGGTACTGTTCTGACAGAGCCAGTACAAATACCAGCAATATAAAGAGCATCTAGACATCTCCTGCTCGTGTGAGAATGCCAGCAGGAAAGGCTATAACCTCCAATTTAAAGGCATTGAGAGGCGGCTTGCGGCCATGATGCTGATGAGATGGCCTCAACTTTGCCAGGGCAGACAAAACAGTTTGTGGCTGAGCCACCAGAGGGGCAGGCACATTTTGCGCCAGAGTTCTCCCTCCTAACTCAGCATGGGATGTACTAAGAGTTGGCACCCAAGGTGCCATGGTAACGGTTTTGGACCCCATAGGTGGGGCCCGAGATGGTGCAGTTTCCTGCTGGCCTAAAAACAGGTTGGCCAAAGGCTTACTGATGACAGCCAGTGACTCTGACTAAGCCTGAGGGGCCATAGCAGATAGCCGTGAGGACAAAGCAACGGGCTGAGCAGGCTGCTCCAGGTGCACTGGTCATGCTGCCAATGGCATCCTAGCCTGTGGAGGCTTGACTGGTCAGACAGGCTAATATCTAGCCTTCTTGACCTCAGCGGTCGGTTCCTCAGTAGACAAAACTTTGCACTTAGATGTGTGATCAATCTGTTCCAGTACTGATACATGCTGCCTCTTCATCAGCTTGATCTGGTTGAGCAACCCCTCTATAACGACGATAGCCAAACTATCCTGCAGAAAGGATGCAGTTGCAGGGACTGGCTGTCCCACTGCTTCCAAACAGCTGAGAAGTGCGTCTAGCACTGCTGAGTCCTGTGCTTGTGGTGCAGATTTTATATATGGTTCTACCGTGGGCTGATGTGCCCATGGTATGGATGGTGGTCCCATCACTGCATCTGCATATGTCAGAATCAATGCATGCGAGCGTGCTGGTGGTACCTGATAGTAGCGCTCTGAGCGCATGCTGTTCTCTGGGCACTCATAGCGCCCCTCATCATTGACCTCCATCTCTTGTGAGTGGAGGGGGGTCTGGTATAGAAGCAGTTCTTTATGGCCTGGATAGGCCATGCCCGCAGGATGGTGTTGGCCCACTGCCAGATATGGCAGCTGCCCCTGGTAGTCTGACAGATACTGTTGCATTTGTATATTTGGGGGTCTTCCCCCACTACTAGAGCCTTGCAGGCTCTGATTACTTTTTTGTGGCCCCCAATAGGCCATTACAAACAACACACTAGCAACGTGTATTGGGACTTAGGAGGAGAAAAGAAGAAAAAAAAAATCTCCAAACTCCGCCAGTGGTGTAAACAATTACAAATAACTGCCACCCAGTCTTTCACTGGCCATCAAAGTGGACTTTGTCCACATTTCACCACCATACATGCATTATGCGCATTTTGCTAGCTGTTGAGAGTGTTTCATGCCCTGCAGCTCTAGGTACCTGTCTATTGCTGCAAGATCTTTGCAGTTCGCTAGCAGTTCTCAGGTAGTATCACCTAAGCTCCACCTTACCTCGAATTTAAGGTTTCTCCCTATCCACCTATGACCTATGAGGTTATCTACAAACCATTCCTGGTCATCACCAGTTTCAAAGTCATACAGTTCCGGGGTAGCACGATTAGAGAAGAGTGCGTCACTATTGGCTAAGTATGGTCGCAACAATGACACATGGAACTTAGGAACTATTCTGCATGCCTGCAGCACATGGGGAAGTTCCAGCATGTAGTTAGACATGCTTGGCTCAGCCTCAAGGACCCTATATGGTTCAATCTACTTTGGACACAGCTTACTCACTCTGCCTTTTGGCAAGTTCAAGTTCTTTGTTAAAAGGTACTAGGTTCCCTTTCTTGATGTCCAGATCATCATGCCTGTGATTATTTGCATATTTCGTCTGCCATACATGTGATTCTATAATTGCATCATGGGCATCTGCTAAGTTTTGTAGCACGTTGCACGCAAACTGCTTTACTCCAACATGAAGAGCTTTATCGGTGCAAAGTTCATGAATCATGGATGGCATATAGCCATTATTGAGTTTAAAGGGTGAATACTCCATGGTTTTGAATATGCTTACGTTTATTGCAAATTTGACGAGTGGACATCTATCCACCCAGTCCTTCTGATCAGGACAAACAAATGCTTGCAGGATCTGCACAATGTTTCTATTTGCCTGTTTTGTCTGGCCATCCATTTGCGGATGAAAGGACGTCGACATGAGCAACTTTGCTCCAAGCATCTTGTGCAGCTCCTTCCAACATTTGGAGGTAAACTTAGCATCTTGATCACTTATGATTGTCAGGTTCCGCTGAATCGGGGGCTTTCCGGGAAAGCGACGCCCTTACGATGCGGACTTGATCTACGGATACCCGGGTGTCTGGAACTCCGGGGCTAGGACTCCGGGGTTCAAGACGAGGACAGGGGGTAATCCCGGGAGAGGGGACTAGAGTCCGGTGATAGGCTTCTACTCGGACTGAGCGCATCAAGGGACATTATAGGCCGACCAACACTTGACACACT
>QFEW01002031.1:0-11614 GCA_003316525.1 Termitomyces eurrhizus
GGGTTTTCCACCCACCGTATCTCCTATCCCAACCCCCAAGAGCGCAATGGAAATGGACTGCTCAATCAGTTGGGATACGATACGTCATCGTTACGCGGCTCACGGGTCGTAGATCAACTCGGGGTTCATGATCGACAGAAGCCACCACACAGAAGCCACTATACCTCGCACCTTCACGTTACGCGTGGAAATGAGCCCGGGCTTGGTGGAGGGAGAGAGCTCAACCCCTTGGGAAGGGGTTGTTACCGGAGATGTGGGTGTTCACGCGCATGCGGACGCTTTCTTTTGGTCAGACGATGAGACGAATGAGGAGGAGATTTGTACGGTTATACTACCGGTGCTCAAGGTATTGTACCCGCTTGCTGTCATTGTCACCGATTCATCCAGTCATGGGGGCACACTGCCACACACGATTTAACACTGTGAATTCTCCACTCGTGCATTGATGTCTAGATAGAGAGGAAGGATGGTCCTCCCGTTCTTGTTCGTGGGTCGACATTGACCCAACGTTCGTCCGTAATCACCGCTTTGGCTCCTATCAATCTAACCCCCCTGCATCTGACCGTTTCGTTTCAAGCTAATTCCGCCATATGGGCAACATTTGACCTGTCTGGAAGTCTGGACCGGGCCCTCTGCCTTTTAAGGATTATTGCTGTGTATAGACTTTTTTTTCGTCTTTCGTGAGGCGTGATCTTGAAATGTTGCTGTGTTGTGGAGTCGACGTGTGATGACGTGAAGTTTGTGACAGTGATGGGTTTCCTGGATCTTTGCGGAGAATTTTTGCTTCCTGCTGCCTATCCTTTCATACTGTGCGCTACGAAAGGACTATATTAACATCCTCAGTCGTCTGGAGCGTCGTCCCGTTCTCTCCTCAGAAGGGTGGAAGGGTCAGTCATTGAGCGTCGGACAAACACAGTCCTATCTCATATCTTAATCGTCGCAAACACCCATGTTTCAAGTCTCTAACCCGTTTGAGGTAATCCTTCCCGCGCTTCCTCTTCCCTCTCCTAACAATCACATTATCACATTATGGCTTTGGGTTGATACTTATCTATAGCCCCTCGGACATAAGGTGTTTTTGATTTTGAAAGGGTTGTGGGGTAATCGTGGTATTATACATGGGCGCTGGAGTTATCGTTTGGTGATTCCGTAATCGATAGCTTCAGTTTGCTTGGGAGCTTCCGGTGGCGACATTTGAGTCTTCTGTCTATGGTTCAGGATCAGGAATCGATGGCGTATCATTGTGGAATGAGAGACTAGGGATCATCGTATCGCTGAAGGATGATCTTACATCATAGTGAGCTTTTGGTTAAGCCATTTGTTCCACAGCTTCACAGCTGTACCATTTCGAATTTAGAACCTTCAGGACATGATAACCACGAGGGGTTCAGAAAATATATGAGCACGGCAATATCTACAATCTAGGGCAGAAGTGATCATTTAATCAATTGATATGATTCAATCTGATGGTTTTGTGCATCGGATATTTAGGTGGACCACCAGACGTGTAGCAACTTATTTCCAGAGTTCAACACAGTGAATGAATTTTTGGTATATGTCATATGATATGAGCAGTTGACAAGAACTGCAAATAACTCACAATGCTTAACAGTTAACTACATTAAGCAGTGAAGGTGGGATCTTCTTGGCCAAATGGTCAGACATGGAGAGAAACCACAATCTGTGATTTGTTGTTCACAAAACAGTTCCTGCAGGCCAACAGTTTAAAACCAAGTTGGCTGGCCATTTACCAGCAAGTAAGGATAACTGATTTTACTTGGATCAGAACTAGGGCATCACTAAGGATGCAAAAGCCTACTTGCCATGTCCTGGTGGCAGTAAACCTGCTATTATTGTGGGTGTGAGCAAGGAATCCAGGCTGTTGAATGCTATAACCATGGAGAGGTGGGATATTTCACTAAAGAATGTCCTGCATCCCTCAAGGCCTATATCTGAGCAGCCCATACAGCTGCAGCACCAAGTGACATCACCAGTGATAAGGAGGAAGAAGAGGAGCTGCAAGATGTAAGGCTCTGAAGTTGATGACACTAACAGTGTCCAGATTGGTGATGAGTCAGTACAAGCACTTGTTTGCTCTAATGGAGCATCAAGATGACTAACATGTTTGTATGAGATGCATAATCTTGCAGAGGGTTAACGGTGGTGCAAGGTGGGGAATGGCTGTTCCAGAGCTGTGTGTTGAGGGGTTGATGCAGATTGTGACAAAGGCCTTCAACTAGCAACAGCATAGAAAAGCACTTCTCAGAGACTTGAGCATGAAAGAAGTGCCTGCTAATCAGATGAGACCAACCCATGATTAGTACCTGCAAAAAAGAAGTGAACATTCTAGTGTTAGCACTGATTTGCCCAATAGCTAACTAGATGAAAGCAATCACTGGCATTTATTTCTTTTTATGATATGCTTCTTGCTTGGATCTACTTATTATTTTTTTACAAACAATGTTCTTATCATATGCTGGCATGTCTGCATTGATAAGTGGTAACAAGTCCCTTGCCTGGATGTTGTTATGCTCTTGCTACTCTAACATGTCTGCAATATTGCCACAAAGTTCAGTCAAAAGATCTCCACATTGCACCAGGTTGATAAGCCACACTTGAGCATTCTCAATCTTGTGCTTGACAGTCTGGATCACATAAATGACTCAATGGCCCTGCTGATTGAGTTCTTTTGTGGGACATAGAGCAATCACAAAATAGGAGATGTGGTCACCAAGCCAGAGAAAGGCATCACTAGTGATGTGGAGGTGAGGAGGGGTAGACTAGTGAGGATTGACCTTTGGAGAATTAGCAAAATAATCAATGACAAAGAAATTAGTGATTCATGTGGACAAGAATAGGGTGATAAGCCTTCTATTTGTAGTCCTCATCATCAGAGGACATTTCTCTTGTTGCTGCCAACAAGCATAAGCCATAGGGAGAAAAGTATTGTTAGCACTGATGATAAAACATACTTTGAAGTGTGATTTCTCTTGAGATAATGTTACTATACTAATAAGAGTCTGAGAACTGCTGTGAGTTCTGAAGAGGGTGGCTGCACTGAGGAGAGAAGTAGTCAAAGAAGTGAGAGGAAGGACTACATATACAGTGGCTCAAAAAACTGTCCCAATGTTTCATACTTTTTGAAAGATGACATTGGCATGAAGGATGGGAAGTACATAAAAGTCTGATTAAATTGTATAAAATACTATGGCATCGTAGCTACAAAATGAATCTAGGTTTATGTAATCAAAATCAAAACTGATGGAGCAATAGCCATTTTAAAATATTCACTCATTGGAACAGTTTTTTGAGCATCTCTAATTTTAGTATCTAGTACTTTGTATGTCCTCCATTTGCCTTGATAACTGCTTGAATCCTTCTAGACATGCTTTCTATTAGTCTTTGGCATATCTCTGGTGGTATTTCATCCTACTCCTTTGCAACCCTCTCCCATAATTCATGCACACCATAAGGAGGTGTTTTATATTGCCCAAGTTGCTCTTTGAGATACTCCCAGAGATGTTCAATAGGGTTGAGATCAGAGGATTGGGCTGGCCACCAAAGGACATTAAAGTTGTTGTCCTCAAACCACTTGTCAGCCCTCTTAGAGTTGTGTTTGGAGTCATTGTCCTGTTGAAAGTAGTAGGCACCCTCCTCCATCTCCAACTTCTCAAAGTTCTTCTTTGCTCCATCATCTAAAATTTCACAGTACTGCTCTGCATTCATAATCCCCACCACCTCTACAAGCTTTTCTACCCTATTCCAACTCATACAGCCCCATACTATAAGATTATTCCCTCCTCCATGCTTCACAGTAGGTGTAGTTGTTCAGTCTGAAATGTCTTCTCCTTGTAGCTTCCACACATATTGCTTCCCATCTGATCCAATTCTGTTAATCTTTGTCTCATCTGTCCACAACACCCTTTTCCAGTCCTCTATAGTCCAGTTTTGATGCTTCTGAGCCCATTTAAGCTGTAGTTGTCAATGTTTAGCTTTGAGCATAGGAACTTTTCTCTTGGTAGCAGACCAATACCCCTCCTCCTTCAACACATTCCAGACAGTCTTGGAAGAGACAGGGTTGGAAATGATATTGTTGATAAAATTAGTGGCCTGGACAGCTATATCAAGTCTCCCAGTTGAGATTTGTTGAACAATAGCCTGTTTATCATATGGAGTAAGCTTAGCAGGATGGCCTCCAGGATGGTTTTCCTTGTCCATCTCCAACTTTTTACCAATCCTCCTAGTAGTAGACTTCCCTAGACCAGTTTGAGCCCCAATCTGACCAGAGAATACCCTTGAGCAAGAAGAGAAACAACAGTAGAGTGTTGTGCAAAAGGAATAGGTTTCATGATAGTGGTTGAAGGTCAAGGTGTGGTTCAACCAGCTTGAACTACTCCCAAATATATCTAAACATGGTCACATGACTTTGTTTATATTTCCACATGCAACTTACTCTTTATTTCTGAGTAAAATAGGGATAAACCTGAAAAATTAGAGGTGCTCAAAAAACTGTCCCAATGAGTGAATATTTTAAAATGGCTATTGCTCCATCAGTTTTGATCTTGATTACATAAACCTAAATTCATTCTGTAGTTACAATGCCATAGTATTTTACATGATTTAATCAGAATTTTACGTACTTCCCATCCTTCATGCCAATGTCATCTTTCAAAAAGTATGAAACATTGGGACAGTTTTTTGAGCCACTGTATAAGGATTGCTAGCAGCAGCAAAGACAGTGAGAGGGCTGATATTTTCATCAACCATATGACTATTGTCAAGAGAAGCTTCAGCTACTAGAGAGAAAGGTGGTAAAGCAGGGGTTCTAGTGATGCATTGAAAAAGATCATACAAAGAGGAAAGACAACTTACCAATAACCACTAGGTCTGCTCTGGAGACTATTGATGACAATTGGGGGAGTAAGGCAGAGAATAAGTGCTTATACCACTGATAACTCATCAAATCTGGTGACAAGGGCCATAGGTAAGGCTGCCTTGTCTACTTTAGCCTTGGCATCCTTTTTGATGGTCTGGCCTTTATCAGAAGATGACTAGGAAGAAGATAACATGATAGGGGTGTTACCCTGACTTTCATTGAGAGAATGTAAGAGCAAGCTCTGGAGATTGCAGCTAATCATACAACTGGCAGAGGAAAATTTAAAATCTATTAGAGAAGCCACCATACAATGAGGAGAATAACTAATCACCTGGCAGAGAGAAATCCAAAGAAAATAAGTCTAAGAATTTCTCTGCCATGGTTCAGCACATCAGTGCAGTGGTGGTAGCATGAGAACAATTGCACAATACTTCAAACTTATTCCAGAATGATTTGGAGAGGCTCTGAGAGTTCTTGAGAGGATTTGGAGAAATCTCAGAAGTGCTGAGGAGTTGCTGAAGGGGGCAGAAAGTACTAAAAGAGTTCCAGAAAAAGAAGTTCCCTGACAGGGACCTCCTCAGAACCACTCTTGGACTCCAGCACCCCTTTCTCAATCATACATCCCAACTGACACCTGCCATCACACACATCAGCCCTACTGCCACATGCATCACCTCTGCCACTACATGCACCAAAAACCCTGGACTACTCCTGCTATTATAGATATCATCTTTGGGATTAGCACCTTGGATCACATCTGCCATCACATACATCTCCAGCCAACCCAGTCATCATTCAGCCATTGCTCAGCTCACACATCATGTTTGGACCCTCAAACCACTGTTTGCATGTTCTACAGACATAATCCTCTAGTATATAGTTGTTTTCCTGGCCCCTTACTACTCATAAAGTTCCTGAAAATCATCATAGACATCCTGGAAGCCCCTCAGACATCTGGAGTATGTACCTATAGTATAAAGGCTTGCAGTCACTACTCTTGTATCTTAGTCCCAATATTGCCCAGATCTATTCTTTTTTCTTTGCTTCTTTGCATGCTCTACCTGTAAATACTTGACTGGCACATGCTACTGACTGGGACACATACTTTGACTGGGACATGCTTTGTGACTTTAAACTACCAATCCTGCTCTCATCTAGAAACTCCATATCCTCAACTTAACCTCAGTCTATTTACTCAGTCCATTCATTTTAATCCTGGGAACAAGTTTTTCAATCTCAGACTTGCCCTCTTCTGCTGTCTGGAGCTCTAGAGAGACATCCTGGAGCACCAGATGCTCTGAGTACACATAGTTCAGCACTCAAATCAGTGCTCAAGTCCTCATAAAGGCATTACTTTTCTTGGATGGCACTGGATCAGTGGAATCTGACAAAAACCTATGATATCTTCAACTTATCAGAGACAAAGTCATCTCTACTATAACAGATCATTATATGATTTACAAGCATCACTAATACTATGTTCAGTTTGTAGAGTATTATGTAAGACAACATCTTGTATTCACTCTAGTTCTAGTCAAATCTGATATAGCAGTGGTAGAACCCCATACAGGCTAAGCACATCAACAGCAGGCTCAGCACTGGTTCTGGACACCTTGCCACATGCATTCCAAACTTAGCATACACAATTTACCTATTTTAGGCCATACCTGATGGCAATACATGGCAAGCAATAGATCTGATTCCAAGGTCTACTTTAGTAGACTGAGGTTTTACTACCTGCTTTGGCGTGCATTTTGTCCTTGAAATTTGTGCCCCTCATGTGATCTCTCGGCAATTGCCGTTCTCTTCCTCTACCAGCTATGTCCTCAATATTTGCTCCCTTTCGGCTATCTTTACCGGCTATTACTACTGGCTATTACTACCATGTCCTCGATATTTGCTCCCTTTCGGCTATCTTTACTGGCTATTACTACCAGCTATTACTACCATGTCCTCGATATTTGCTCCCTTTCGGCTATCTCTACCGGCTATTATGTTCATTCTCATGTTGAAAAATCCTTGCGTTTTCTTTATATATAGTTTTCATTGAGCGCGTTATTGTGTGTTTATTTCACCAAGTCGAGGAATTATATATATATACGAATATGTTTTTATTTTTTTTTATTTTTTGTTTGTTTGTTTTGCTATCCTTTATTTTGTTTTATTTTAGTTTGTTTCTTGTTTATGTATTTTTTTATTATGTATGTAATTTTTATGTTTTCTGTCGGATGTCTGAACGTTTCATTATTTCTTTGCTCCAGCAGTCGTTTACATCGTCGATAGATGAATCGTTATGATAACATAATCTACCTATGCTAGATAGGTAGCTATCAACTTGTCAGCAGGAATGAAACATTATTGAACTAACAAGCTAGTGAACACCAAAAGTGAGGAAGTACAAAAGTGAATAAATATGTACAAGTTGGGGTCGTGTCAAAAGAAAATATAAATAAATTCCTGGCTGTTTGGTTATGTAAGCTGATATTATGTACGTTGCTGCTCTGTAAGCTGTTGCTCCAGCTATAGTTTATGTAAGCCGTCGCTCCAGCTGTTGTTTATGTAAGCCCTCGCAGTTGTTTGTTTGTGATGTTGCGGGCAAATACAGTTTATTTGGTAATATGATGATGCGGTGATACTATAAAAGCGACAAAAAGGAGAAGGATCAGTGGACGAGGGAGAAACAAAATACGGGTCCAGTGGACTCGTTAGGGAAGGAAGCAGGACGACAATATAGTCAGACCCGAGCAAGTGTCTGTGAATCGTAGTCGAAACTATATGCGATTGGCAAAGATCAACGAGACTGTTATTGACAATGTGACAAAGCAAGCAATTAAAGGCTTTTTGATCGATGTAATCATTGGTTGCCGTTGTCCGATGCGTCTACGTCCATTCTGTTCTGGCCCTTGTCTGAAATGTCTCTCAGCTTTCTCTTCAGTTTGTTCTTGGTCCCTTCATTGGATACTACGTTCTGTGGGGTATTTATCAGTGTGTTTACTGTGTTGCTTTGTCACTCACTTTCATGAAGCTAGACCGGTGCTCGATAAGAGTCATGGATCTCAATACGAGAAGCATTTTGAGTTTCCCACCCGCCAGGTTAACAACCTGGAACGATAGCTGGACAGAAACGAGGTCTCCCACTCGGAAACTTTCCAGCTTGTAATGTTCGTATCTTAAGTTTCCCTTCAGTTTTGTTTGTTGCTCTATTGAGTTGTACTTACGTTGTCCTGTTCCCTTCATTTACCTTCATCTTCGAAAATTGGACCACATTGTCTTCGGTAATCATGAACCCTTTCTGCGTTATTTTCTCTGTGAGCTTGTACAGGTCTAGTTCCCTGTCCATGGGAATGTGTTGTTTGTTCTTCTCCACATCGCATGTCGGTGTAAATATCCTGTTTGCGATGTCTAGTGATCTTTCTTGCTGTCCGAGGAACGCATTATACCAGCATTCGAGATGGCCTTCTGAGAATTCAAGTTCGAAGTGCTTGTTAATCTCCGTTGCTCCTATCATTGCATCGTCGAAATGTTTTGTTCTTAGGCCGTCCAGCTTCACGTATTGCTTCATGTATTTCAGTCGTCTGTAGTCGCTGCTTTATGTGATTAGACTCTGTTCTGTTGGATCTCATTGAACGCACCTCATGCGTGTTTCTCTTTTCAGTGGCAGGAGATCCTTTTCGCTTATGGCTCCATATACCGTGAAAACCAACTCCTCGTCTGATATATTGCCGTCTTCATGGACGTACACTAGTCGCCATGAGTGAGGCTTATTTACTTCTTTTGTCTTAATGGCTTCTGCCCGTCTTGGTTCCTGTTATGTCTTGTGTGTTGATAGTCCGACATACGGTGTGCGGTTTGGTTACTTACGTGTGCGACGCTGGTCAACATAACGTCGTTTTCTTCTTCTCCTTTGCGTATGGCTTTCTCAATCGCAGTTTCTTGATTGTGTGATGAGTCTACTGATGTTGAGGTGTCTGTAAACGTTGCTTACTTGCTGCCTCTGTGTCGTAATCTGCTCCTAAGGTCATTTTTGTTATGATATATCTACTGTGGCTCTGTCAGTATAATACACCTGTCGGACAGTGGCTAGACGTACATTGTATTGCTGCTGTGTCTTGATATCCTTCTAGTCTGTTCTGCTATCTGTGTATTCTTTATAGTATCAGGAAGTGATCAGTGAGTGCCTCGACTGTTTTCCTGTATATGACGTGACGTATCTTGGTTTACCTATCCCATACCCAACTCATTTTCTTCCTATCGGCTTCGTCTTTTTTGGTATATGCATAAGACCATGTGTGTTTTATATTGGTGTCTTTGATTTTTTTTTTTTAAAAAGAAAAAAAACTTGTTGTCCTCGGTGCAGAAGTGCGGATAGGTTGCAAGCGTGTGTACAGCTCTTTCAGTTCCAGTTGGTCTTGCTAATTTGCTTATTGTAGCATATTTGATAGCGTTTCTGCGGCAACAGTTTCTGGATCTGAAACAGGCGAACCATCTGCTGGGTGAGTACTCTTTTCGTGTTGTAATTTGTAATGCTAATGTTATTTAGGTCTATTGACAGCGGGTCGCCGTCTAAGCGAAAGGTTTCTGCTTCGCCTGATGGGTTTGTGTGTTACTTGTTGTATTTGTGACTATCGTTTTACTTAATGTCTTGGTGTCAGTTCTGTTAGTGTTCCTGCCACGCCGTCGCCCAAGAAAAAGAGGGCTGTGTCTATTCCGTCCGTTGATACACCTGTCATGTTTGTGTCTCCATTTTCCTTGTTACTTTGCTTGACTGCTGCTATGTAGTCGGGCTATGGCTGAATTGACTGCTGAAGATGCGACCTTGTCAAGTGGTCGTGCTGTGTATGTGATTTCTGATTTGTTCATGTTTATGCGCGGTTTGCCTTATGTTTTGCACTCTCAAGGCGCTCCCGTACCATGACAGAGAAGGCTTTGTTTGCGAGCCAGTCAAGCCCTAAAAGGTCGCGTGCCGGAGCTGCGGCCAAGGCCGCTAGTCCAAATTTGGATGACGAATTTGCACCAAAAAAACTTGTTGAATTGTCTGACAATGACGATGATGACTTGCCTATTGTGTCAGTGTGGATTGTTTCTTCTGTTATTTGCTTGTGCTCATTTTGTTCTTTTCGCTTTGGTATAGGATTGCTAAGCGGCCCGTACCTAGGCCGCTTGTTAAAAAGCCTCTTGTTGTCACAGCGGGCGATGATAACATTGACGATTGGGATGTTGCGGACAATAATAGTGACATGCTATCGGACTTTATTGTTGATGATAGTTCTGCTCCCGATTATGGATTGTTGGAAGATGGCAAGTCTCCTGTGCCTCCCGTCCCCATTTTGTCTGCTTTGGCTGCTCCGCTTTTGATTGTCCGCTCAGATGCTATTGAACCGTATATTTATTTTATTTTATTTTCTTCCCTTCATCTCTGTACCTCATTTGTTGATGTCTTGCTGCAGCATTGATCCTTGTCTTGATCCTGCGGAAGAGCTTGCAGTGGATGCGGTCATGCAGCCTTCTATCCAAGAAAAGTTTATGGTGTCGACTTATCAAGGACTGCCGTTCCTTAAGTGCGGACCAACATCTACTATTTTGCTTGCATTTACTCAACTTGTCGTCAGGAAACAACTCATAATCCAGCCTTTTGGATATGACAAAATGAACAGTGATGGTAAAATCTGTTACGTGCGCATTGGTGTTGTTGCTGAGCATATGAATGAAGACAATTGGACGTGCATTTTGCTTCTTGTTTTGTATTTTTTTCTGTTCTTATGTATGACTTTTTCAACAGTTCGTTGTTGTCTTCTCTTTTATTCAATTGTCACGCCTTCTACGTTAACTTGGCCAGGACTGACCCTGTCCAACTCAACGCCCTGAAGCAGCGATTGGCTCTTTGGGATTTGACAGGTCCCTTCTGTGTCTGTATTACCTCTGGAGTGGTAACTGCCTCGCATTTATTTGACAGTTCTGTTCTTGTTGGGAGTCCGTCTGACAAGTATGGTCAGCATCGTATTGAGATTGTTGAATTCCATCAAGAGTCTCTTTGCCAGTTTGCTGTTTTGGGTTGTGTTTTCAACCTCCCAGACGGTGTTCGAGGTACTATTTCTGGTAATGGTGTGGCATTTGTTACTTGAGGTGAGGGTAAAACCCCTACATACAATGTTGGTGAGTCATGATTTGTTGTTTTTGTTAGTTCTGCATTTGATGTGACTTCAGACGGTGGGTACGCAACCCCCAAGTCCAAGAGGCCCTTCGGTATAAAGAGTAACTCAATGTTTACCAAGATGGATGCTCCTGTGTTCAAATTGGCTGGGGTTGCCGATCTGTATAAGCCGGTCGTTGAGTTTGATCAAAAAGGTTCTTTTTATGCTCATTTCCAGATGGTGTTCTAACATTTTCTCAGTACCTGTGTATGACGGCAGGGTAGAAACCGGTCAACCATTCCATTTTACGCCCAGTGACTTTGATTCTCTTCCTTCTTGGTGTCCATACAAAAACAACAATGTTGAGGTTCCGGAAAGTTCTGTCATCAGTGTTGGTTTTAGTGCCAACTGGTATGAGTCCAGTGGTCACAAGTACGTTGGTGTTCGTTGTGTTTGAATATGTTCTCATGTTTTTCAGGTATCTCATCTTGAACTTGCTGTTTGTCATTGTGTTGCACGACCCTACTTACGTGATGCGTCTTGTTGAACCTGCTCTTGTGGTGGACCGCGCTGGTGCCACTAAGGGGAAGGCCAAGTCCAAGGGGCA